>JAPKLW010000328.1:90390-138148 GCA_026898455.1 Plectranthus barbatus
AGTAATTATTTAATAAAAAATATACCAATATTCTTAAAAAACTTTTTCTAAGTAGAGCATAATATTATTATAATTTCACTACAAAAAATTCATTCTCATTGTCATGATATTAATATGTAATATATAGTTCATGTACTTTTAATTTAAATTTTAATGTATTGTATTTGTATTTTGTCAAGTTATATCTTATATTGTATTCATTTTTATTTATCAAATAAATTATGAGTTCTTATTGCACAATTATTTATTTATTATAATTATAAATTTAATTTATTTATATTATATATTGGAAAATTAAATTAATATTTTGATTAAAATTTTAAGTTGATTTAGGTCACTGATGAGGGGAGTAAGAAATATTAAGTTGAGAAATCAATATTTTATAAATTGGTTGGGTTATAGTCGGTAGTGATGAGGATAATCTAACAACTAGACTTGTAAATAATCTTCATAATTTAATTTCATTTGAAAACCGAACATAGAGAAGTAGAGATTTTACTGTAGTCATTTTCGAAACTTACTTATTGTTATGCAGCAACACCATATCTCTCCAAACCGACATAATTAAATGATGCAGTGCATGTGCGAAGGCGCAATGAGATTTTATCACGCTTGAATTCATTGGAATTAGAGCAAATATTTTCATCAAATTATGAAGCTTCATATATAGATAATGCTAATTTCTGAGCATTTTTGTGCCAATTTGGAAAGAAAGGAATCAACGAGGATGCAATTGCCATGCTCAAATGATATCCAAGATTATCCATAATGTCATGATTACATTTCTTTAACCATGTGAAGATATATCTCAAGGGGTGCGTTTGTATGGCATACACAAATTTATTTACGGTGAATTTTATGGAATTAATACTATATCATAATAATTGATGTATCAAATTTCAATATATCAAAATTTTAGCATAACACAAATAACATATTGTTACTACATCGCATCAAAATTTTACTAGGTATTAGAGTATACCTCTAACACATAGCCAAGGTTAAGCATGGAATTTAAATTGTTAGGATCGAGTCTCTCGATTGGCCGTGCCAAGTTTAATGTACCAACACTGCTGATAATGACAGTTAGTTGAGTGAGTGAGAATTTTATTCTCAGCTATATATTGTACAAAGAAAATAAATAGCGATTAATTGTAGCATATCAATTGGTTGGAAAATGGGCCACGCTTTCGGTGAACACACATGAGTTTGATTTCTAAACCAAATCTCTGTAGAATTCTTATTTTTGTGTGTGTTTGATAATGTGTTCATCAAATACTTTGTACTCAAATCTGCATGTATTTTTAAATATACAAGTTGATGTCTATTTATTCTTATATATAATATTTGTAATATTTTGCTTGATGTCACATAGTTATATATAGTTACATGAAAGAATATTTTCATCATATTTGTGTCTACTATATCTTTTCATAACTAGTACTAGTGCAGTCAGTATACGGGCTCGGCGGTTGTGCCGTCAGAGTTGGAGCCGTTGTCGCTGCCACCAGCATCGGCAGCACCACAATCTTTAGAACAAATGCAGCGGCGGGGGGAGCCTTTGCAACTCCCAGATAGATAACCTTCCTCCTCACATATGGAAGCACAAATATCACTTCTGAAGCATGCACCATTGAATAGCTGGCTTCTCGTCTCGCATATAGCTGCTTCTGCCCCAATAGCAATCGCTGCAAATAAAATCAAGACCCCATCAAATTAATCACTAATGCTACTGTAAAATGATCGATGGAAAAGAACAGAAATGCTCCAATACCTTACGATTGATGTGACAATATATTAGAGATAATGATAATAATTAAAATTGATTCCATCACTAATATTGTATATTTGTATTGTCACATCATCACGTAAACACATTAATATGTGACCACAATGGATAGGTAAGTGAAAACGCGCTAAAGAAATTTTCAGTTTTACTTACATGAAACCAAGAGGACTAGCACGGCCAACACCCTCATTGCATGCATGTTCTTCTTCTCTATTATTTGAATATAATAATTTAATGAATTTTACACACATCTTCATGTGGTGAGACAAAAATATATATAGATATTTGTGATTGACATTAACTAAGAAGATACATTTAACAAACTTTGCCCCTCACAAAACTCACCAATTGCCCCTCACAAATCTCACCAACAAATATTAATATTTCTGGACCTTAATGGATCATGTCATTTTAATGTTGACACGATAACGACCCGACACAAACGAATTTCTAGTGTTATCCAATAATGTCCATTCTTCCTGCTCTGCTCTGCCACCTGCTTTTCACCTTTTTGCAGTGTATTTTTTACCTGCTCGTGTTAGACTAAGTTTTAGTTCGACGAATCTAAGTTTGAGTTTCCTCGTACTAACTTTTGATTTTGCTTTGAGACTTCTTAAGTCTGACTTTGACATCCTTGTGTTCCACGTGCTCTTTGGAATATTGAAACTGAAAACTGACATTTCCAAAGTCAGTTTCAGTTTCTGCTTTTCTTCAGGAAAACTCAGTTTCTAGAAACTGAGTTTCTGGCTTACTAAGTTTAAGAACGAACACTTGTCTTTAGTACTTCAAGCTTCTTTAGTTATTCTCTTTAAGTTCAAAAACTTAGTTCTTGTTATATCGAGTTTTGTCTTCTTGAATTCTTTTATCAGAAACTCAATATCCGATTGCTCCGCTCAATCTTCAATATTTAAGTTTCTAGTCTATTACAACTCGATCAAACCTATACAAGGATTACATTTTGAAACTCTAGAAACTTAATACTTGTTAGGTGTTGATGTATAAATCCCACCTTTAATTTGATGTTTTGATGTGTCAAAACTGCATACCATGATTTAGGTCTTAGAGTTATTACCTCATGTATTCCTTGTATAGGATAATCGAGTTGTAATAGTTTGGGAGAAGCAAACCGCCAAAAACTGTGGAACAGTTTTTGAAGATGAAACTGTCCGAACAGAAGGACCAAAGAAAACTGTTAAGACAGTTCAAGAAGCAATACGCGAATAAATCTGTGAAGATAGTTCCAGAAACAATATGCGAGGAAAACTGTGAAGACAGTTCAAGAAGCAATATGCGAGAACACTTTGAATACAATTTTAAACTATCAAGGATGAAACAACGATGAAAATTGTGGGCACAGTTTTTATAAATGAGAGAAACTGTTGAGAGCAACTCACAGTTTCACGCCAAAAGAAAAACATGAAAAGCAAGGAGCCTAGCAGTCATAAAGAGCATTGAAGATTTAATGATAAAGAACAAAAATACACACATCTATGACTGCAGAACAACGTTGTTCAAAGTCTGACACAGATGAGACAAAACTGCCTCTACAAAAGCATGGCAGTGTTCAGAAAAGGCAGTGGAGCAGGTCTGCACCAACAGAAAAGAATGGCCATTGATTGGACATCATTCGAATTGTCTCTACCGGCTACTTTCAGAGATTCAACTATAAATAGTAGAAGGACCGAAGAGATACTTCACTGAACCTAACCAAACTCTGAATCTTTGAACAAGTGCCATTACTCTGCCGAAATTAAAGCTCATAGCATTCAAAGCTCACAAGCGAACGACATTTAATTTGTGTGTCAATATTTGAACACGAGGCTCTCTTGCTTACTGAATCATTTGTTATTCATCGTGTAACAATCTGTGCATGAGGATTAAGTCTAATCGACTTAGTCTTCATTGTTGGTGTTCTTACTTTTCAAGTAAGAACATAGCAACATGATTCCTTGAGGAGGCTATCGCCAACTCTCGAGTGTTCTGGGAAGAACGCAACCATCCACTTGCCAGAGAAGGAGAACGGAGGTTTGTCCTCAATCCAATTCCGACAACCACTAGTTTTGAGAATACTTCGAGGTGCCTACCTAGCTTCAAGGAACTGAAGAAGGAGTGAAGATCAACTACCTGGGCGAGTGATCCAGTTTACTGCGGATGGTGATTTTCGCGGTGATTGGCTATAGATCGTGAGGAGTGTATATTTCATTAATTAGTGAATTACCGAATTAATTTCGAGACTGTCTGCTTTGAGTCGCTTAGGACCGAATCCATATTTCCTTGCACTCTCATTTTTATGTGATTAGCAAGCAGATTATCTAAAGATAATGATGAATTATCCAAGTCTTCCCAATTACAACCCAGAGAAGTTCGTAATATGGAAGAAGAGATGCCTCATCCAACTGAGGAGTTAGCATCTAGAGATGGATGAAGTCTTAAGGAATGAACCACTAAATATTCAAAAGATCAATGTACGGCTTAGAGGAGAAGATCAAGGTGTTCAGATGGTAGATAAGCCTCCTGAAGAGTGGACATTTGAAGACAAGAAATGTACTCAACTTGATCCCATTGCACAAGAAATAATCTTACAATCTCTTCCGGAATCTCTCATGGAGGAAGACATAGAGAACAATAGTGCCAAAGAACTATGGGATTGGATCAATGAGCTTACAAAACAATCCGAAACAATGAAACACCACAAGAAACAAGTCTGCGTAGACAAATACGAATCATTCCAAATGCTACCTGGTGAAACTATCAAATCAATGGAAGCGAGGTTCAACGCCATTGCCAGTGAGCTGAAGAGTCTTGGAAGAGAAGAGAGTGTGGCTGACATGAATGCCAAAATTCTCTCGAGAATGCCAAAGGAAGTCTGGTTCGTTAAAACCACCAGTTTAAAAACCATGGATCTTTCAAAAATGACAACTAAAGAGCTGTTCGCCGAACTCCAAGATCATGAGTGTGATATCCAGATGGTAAACAAGAACGAAGCTGCCAGAACCCCGAACACAGCAGCAACTGAGGATGCTGCATTCTTCGTAAAGAGAGACTTTCACAAACACCAAAAGAATCAAACACAGTTCGATAAAACTGCCTATCAATCTACTCCAGCGAAGGATACCTCCACCTGAACCAGAAGAAAGAAACTGACCAGTCAGTTGCTAAACTGGAGGAACAAATGAGGAACTTGACCATACTCCTTGAGAAGGCCAAAGCTAATGGAAAAAAAACTCAGACTAGTGAGCAAAAGTTTACAAAAAGAGAGCCACACACATGCTATGAATGCAACTCTCCAGATCACTTGAAGTACGAATGCCCTTTATTCTCTCAAGAGGAGAAAGACAGACTGAGGAAGGTATTTGAGAGGAGGGCTTCAAAAGTTGTGGCCAAAGCAATGCTCTCTAGAAATGAAGTGCCAGACATCCCAGACCATGATGATGGCTACTACACTTCAGAAGATGAGAATGATGAGGAAGCACTCCTGGCCTTCATGGCAGCTGTTGATGGAGATGTTACTGATGAGGAAAACAACGCTTCAAATCTTGAGATAGTGGTAACAACTCCACTACCCTTGTCTCTAGCATCTACATGCATAGATGAGAGCTCTGAATTTTATCGCTCAAATTCAGAAGACATTTCTCTCGAAAACATCGTGAAAGAAGTTGCAAAATTTCATGAGATTAAAGATGCTTTAGCCAGTGAAAATACCTCACTGAAATTAGAAATTTAAGTTTTGACCAATGAAGTCGCAAGAATGAGGTCAATCAGTGAGGAACTTGAAAAACTCAAAGAAGAACATTCCAAACTTTTTAAAGATTTTGAAAATGTTTCAAATGAATGTGACTCCTTGAAGAAAGTTGAGCCGGTTAAATGTGAATGTACTTTCAAAAAGAGCTCAATAAAATTAAAAGAAATTTTGAATGCTCAAAAACAACCATCCAATAAATATGAAATTGGATTTATGGAGCACCAAAATGAAGAAAATTTGAGGGAACATACATCTACTTCAGGAACTGAGAAAACATTTTTAGGCTTTATCAAAGCCAAACTCACTTCAGGCGATGTGTTGGAGAAAGAAGGAGTCCAATCCAAAGAGTCAGTCAAACAAAAAGAGAAGACCAAATGTTGGTCAAAACCTGACTCCAAGGAGTCCACACTGTTCGTAAATTGTATAAACAAACTGTTGAGAGAAAACCATATTTTTCTTGAAACTGGATAAGCGTAATGTTTAATATGCAAGGAATGCAGTTTCACCAACAAGAATGACTAAGCAACCCATAAATGTTGCAAGGAAGTCAGTTCGACAACCAGATAGAAATCCGAGAGGTTATAATAGAACTCAGTTTCATTATAACAATTATCCGAATTGGAGGAACACCTATTCGAGGCCTAAGTCAGAATAGTTTTACCTTCCTAAGACTATGATGGCTAGACACCCGAGAACTGCTTCTCGGAACTCTTTCAAGAACAACAGTTCCAAGAAGAGTACACACATCTCAACCTTCTCCAACATGCATCCAAATAGCATACATTATTTTAGGAGAAAGGTTAACCAAACAGTAAAGAGTGACTCAGTTTCACAGACTGTAAAAGTGAAACAAATCTGGATACAAAAAGAATGGATCCAGAAAACTGACTTTGTAGGACCCGAAAGGATGCGAGGACCTAAAGTATAATATTCTGTCTTGCAGGTACAGATATCCTAGCCCCAGAAGAAAGGCAGAGCGTGGATACTCGATAGCGGGTGCTCGGCGCATATGACTGGAGAAAAAGATCTACTCAAGAACCTTGTGATGTGCAGAGGACCATCAGTCACATTTGGTGACAACCCCAAGGGACGAGTAGTTGGAAGAGGATGCGTGGAACACAATGGCATAATCATCAAGAATGTGTCCTTAGTCACCAACTTGATGCACAATCTTCTAAGCATAAGCGAGTTGAGCGAAAGTGGATACATTGTCAATTTTGAAGAATCAGACTGCCATATCATCAACAAGGTGACCGACGAGATCAATATAAGAGGCATCAAAGAAGGAGGTCTCTATATAGTGGATTGGTCAAGTGGAGAAGAAAGAACCTACCTCATGGCACACAGTTCTTTAGATGGTGTAAACTGGCTGTGGCATAAAAGATTAAGTCACCTAAACTTCAATTCAATAAGAGGCATCAAGAGTCTCGTTCAAGAACAGACCAATTACAGCAAGCACGGATTGGGTTCTGGAACTGCCACATATGGATCTATTTGGTCCAGTCACTCCACCCACGATTGGAAGAAAGAAGTATACATTAGTAGTTGTTGATGACTACTCAAGATATACGTGGGTGGTGCTTCTCAAGTCCAAGGATGAAGTAAAGCTTAAACTGCCAGAACTGATTGCCCGCGTTCAAAAATGACAAAGGGGTGACAGTCAAGAGAATCAGGTTCGATAATGGAACAGAGTTCTGCAATGGTCCTCTCATGGACTTTTGCGCTGAGATCAGAATTGGACACGAGAAGTCCACACCAAGAACTCCACAACAAAATGGCCTTGCTGAGAGAAGGAATTGAACTCTCAAAGAAGCGGTGAGGACCATGCTGGCCGAGACCAATATGGGAAAGAGATTCTGGGGAGAAGCCTTGATGACAGCCTGCTACACTCAAAATCGAAGTGCATTCAACACACAACTGCACAAGACTCCCGACAAAATTTAGAATGGTCGTAAGCCTTCTATTGCTCATCTTTGTGCATTCGGTTCTCCATGTTATATCCAAAACAACGGGAAGTCCAAATTGAATACCTTCAGTCCTAAGGCCGATGAAGGTGTGTTCCTTGGTTATGGACACCCTTCATACAAGGGATATAGGGTATTCAATAAGACCACCCAACTTGTGGAAATAACATGTCATGTTTTTTTTATGAAGCTACTCTAGTGCGCGGGACACTTCAAGAACTAGGTCTGGAATATCATGAGACCAAGGATGTCAATGATGAACCTAAAACTGATCTTGATCATAATCTAACAGTTCCTCAAACTAGATCTATGAATAATGACTCTGAGACTCCAGTTGCCTTGGCTGGACTTCGAACAGCCGAGAGGGCCAATGATGCCAATGTCATTGTTGAGGCCTTAAAATTCATAAATATAGAAGATCAAAACAAAGAGAAGCCCCCTGAAGCCAATACAACAACCTTGGAAGTAGAGCAGCCTGAAGCCAAGGGAGTTAACCCTGAAGCATTTGAGGAAGCAGCTCCAGCTGACAATGCAGTTGTCGTGCAGGATCCAGTTCTAGAGGATGGAGTTGAACCATCTCACCAAGACCCCCCAGCAGTTCAAACTGAGCTCACAGAAACTCCCGTAGAGGCCAAACTGTGAAGAAGCCTAGTTGGCTAATTGATCATCTTATAGAAGTTGTTCTAGATGATATTGGAAATCCAGTTCGAACAAGACAAGGTAGTGGCATTGATGTCCTGCTTTATATCTCAAATTGAACCTGTAAGGATTGGTAAAGCTCTTCAATCAACGGAATTGATCAACGCGATGCAAGAGGAACTAGGAGAGTTCACTCGCAACAATGTGTGGTACCTGGTGGATAGACCAACACATCAATCCATATTTGGCACTGATAACTGCAGAAAGCAGCGAGCAAATAATGTTTTTACACCCGAAGGTGGTCGATCCCACAGGGACTGTGCAACAAAAAATCCAAAGTACTAGTTATAATTTCTAGGACATAGAAGTTTGAGGAATTTGAAAAAGGGGTTTTATTTGGAAATTAAAGATGACAGTGCAATAAAATAAAGGTTTTGAAAACAATTAAAGAAAACACAGATCCTAGGGTAGATAATCTAATCATCAACATGCAATCTCAATCAACTCAGCAATGGGGAAAACATAGATTTTTGTGGATTAAATTCCTTGGTCAGACAATTAAATCCTAGATTATTAATTAGTGACTATCTCCTCTCGGTCTCAAGAACACCAATTTAATCAATCTCATAATTATCTAATTATTCCAATGTAGGTTTCTTCATTTGGAGACAAAAAACAAACACAATGTCTTGAAAAAACTCCAATGTATTCAGCAAAACAGAGAAACAAAGATGTAATTTTCGTGCCTAAGAGTTCATATTTATAGAGGGGGAAGAAGACCTAATTTGAGTATTGGGTAAAAATAGTAAAAACTGCCAAAACAGGCCCGAAATAGCTTTTTCGGGCCTCCGTGTCGATCGACACAAATCCTGTCGGTCAACAGGATTGCAGATCACAAGTTTCCGGAGTTTTGACCTCTGTTTCGGTCGACACAAATCCTGTCTCTCGACACAGAAACATCTGTCTGCGCAGTCTCACGGTTTTGGCCATAACTTTTGCTTCCGAATTTCGATTGACCCGATTCCAGTTGCGTTGGAAAGCTAATTCAAAGATCTTTCTCTTTCCATGCTCTATTAGCTCGGATTCCACATGTGGAAGAATTCGTGACTGTTCCTTTGAACATCATTTGCTTTCGGTACGGGTTTCCAATGAATTTGGCCTAAAACCTGCATAAATCACCCATCAAAGTCATAACACCCTCCAAAATAGACTCATGCACAGAAATAAGTATAAACATAACAAAATATACTTGAAATAATGGCGAAAAATATAGATAAGTGAGTATAAATATGAGCTTATCAAACCCCCCAAACTTGAATATTAGATTGTCCTCAATCGAAGAAAAGAAGAAAGAAATCTCAAGCAGTTAAAAGTGCAATGCCTCACAAGATTCATCACAATCCAGGTTCATCAATCCACATCACACAAGCAATTGAAAGGGATAAGACATTCATCAACTTCGGAAGACTTACGGGAAAGTGTATCGCTCAACCACTCAAGTGTTTGGGTTTTAAATAAAAGCACTCACAACATGTATGAAGAAATTTCTACCATAGGCTTGCAAAAGTTCTAAAATCTCCACTGCTCATTTGTGCACACAATTCAAGAATAAAAAAGCACTTTGATAGGGTTGTAATGACGGTTTTTTATGAGAGGTAGGGAAATATGGTCAAATGACTAAAATTCCATCAAGTGGCCAACTCAATAAATTAAAACCACCATCTATGAACATCCACCCTTCTCCTTAAATTTCACAATTCAAATCAAGACTCTTTTTTTTTTCAAGCTCTCTTATCGAATCCCTTATACCCTTTCAAAATATTACTCATGATTTCATACATAGGGCTTATGAGAATTCTAATTTATTTTGAGCTATACAACCTTCCATCTCTTATTCACCACTATACTACAAATTTCTTTTCAACAACACATACTGAACCACCCTTTCTTCCATCAATCTTATAGACAAGACAAAAACCATTATAACTCCATGTAAATCTCATAGACAAGACAAAAAAATGGAGTTAGGCACAATGGGGCTTACTAGGGATAATTTCAACATATGAAGGGATAGTGTTTAGGTTTGGGCTAACAAAGATGGCCTAAGATCATTTTCTATCCTTGTGTACACTATGCAGTCTCAAAACAGAACAAAAGCAAGTTCTAGAGAAACGAAAACATACATGCGAGTCTCTCATGAACAAATAAAGGCTCAAAAACTCACTTGGGTTCAAATTTTCTTCCTTAGTCAATTTCAATCCACTCAAACATCATGCAAGTGTAAGTTTCAATCAGACCCTATCATGCGGTATTCTACATTCATGGGCAAATCAACCACAATCGAAATCATCTCAACTAATCAAAGATCGATTCCAAACATTGCATATAATGCTAGAGGGTTCAATTACTTAAAAATTTTCCTCACATAATATCTATATATATTATTTTTATTAGCAAAATTTTAAACAAACCAAATAAAGCAAGTAAAAGCAAATAAAACAGGAAAGAAAATAAAGATAAGGGATAAAAGTTCAACTTCTTGTCCACATCCCCCCAAACTTATTTCGAACTTGGAGAGTAAGAAAAAGTTTGAAAATCAGACAAGAAACAGAACTGTACCGGACTGTCGATCTCAGACATCGACATTTTTATCCACCCCGAGGAATTCAGCGCTGTGCGATGATGATTTGGTGCTGCTGGAACTTTGTGTCGATCGATAGGGAGCCTGTCAATCGACACAGAGCCTTCTGTCGACTCCTGCTTCTGTCGACGAAGTGTTCTTCGTGCGCCATACCTCTGTGTCGATCGACAGCCGGCCTGTCGATCGAAACAGAGGTAATTCCTCTACTTTTTTATTCTAAATTGAATCAACAAAACCAACAACAAAGTAAAGGCAGAAGAGTGAAAATAAAAAATTACGAAAACAAAAGATGAAATTTGAAAGGAATTGAAATAAAAACAAATAACAGTTGGGTTACCTTCCAACAAGTGCTTTAGTTAACGTCGTAGCTCGACGATACCTCAGTTCAAAACCAGGGCGGGCTAGATCGCACTCGCCTCCCATGAGAATCCACCATGTAAACCCACCGATCTTGGATGACAGCAGTGAGCTCAGGTTGAGACGGTGTAATTGTCAATTTTGCCGACTTGTTCCCTCGCTCCCATCTTTGAGCGGCGCGGTCTTCTTTGATTTCTTCAGTCAGTCCTTCATCTTCCTCTTCATCCTCATCATCAGCCTCATCTCTGGAAGTGATCTTGAAGCATTCAGATTCATGCCGGCTTCTATCAAGCTTGAAGGAGATCCTTTCCTCGTTGGCCCGGAGGGTGATCTCTCCTCCGCGGCAATCTATCAAGGCAGCACTTGTGTCAAGGAACTCTCTTCCCAAGATCAGTGGTGTGCTTCCATCCTCCTTCATGTCCAAGACTACAAAATCTGCAGGAAAAATCAGATGACCCACACGAATGAGAACATCCTCTATGATACATTTTTGGCGAGACACGGATCGATCCGCCATCTGCAGAGTAATAGTAGTTGACCTCAATTCTCCAATCTTGAGGCGCTGAAAGATGGAGTAGGGCATGAGGTTGATGCTGGCTCCGGTGTCGCACAACACCTTCTCGAATGAGATCCCCCCAATCTCCACTGGGATGGTGAAGGATCCTGGGTCGCTCCTCTTGATTGGAACCTTGTTTTGGAGTACCATGCTGCATTGCTCATGATGCTTGACAGTTGCATTCTCCACAAAATGTTTCTTTTCGCTCATCAGCTTCCGGAGATAGCGCATGTAACCTGGAATTTCAGAGAGAGCTTCAATCAGTGGTAGATTAATACTTACCTTCTTCAAGTTCTCGACAAAGCGCGAGAAGTTGGAATCCTCTTTCTGCTTGGCAAATCTCTGAGGGAACGACATCGGAGGTGTCTTGGTAGCCTTGGGAGTGGAAGAATGCTGCTGGGAATGCTGCTGTGTTGACTGGCCTTTGCTCTGTCCTGCCTGTCGATCGACAGGGGGTGTGTCGATCGACACACCCTCTGCAGTTCTGTCGATCTCCTCCTCTGAATCTGTGTCGACTGCCTCTTCTGGGCCTCTGTGTTGATCAACAGGAATCCTGTCGATCAAAATAGAGGCCGGCTCTGCTGGGTCTGCTTCTTTTCTCCCCCCAAACTTGCTTTGGGGCACGCTCGGACCTTTGTAACTCTTTCCGGACCTCAGCTTCACAGCTTTGCAATCTTTTTGGTTCTTGGGATTTGCCTCAGTGGTGCTGGGCAACTTTCCTAGAGTATGATATATCCCGATAGTAGTAGCAATTTGGCTCATTTGAGTTTCAATGATCTTGGCATGCTTGCCGAGCAGATCCACCTTGGTATTAACTCCTTCCACTTCTTTCTCGATTTTCCCCATTCTGTAGTCTGAAGCTTTGATGAAATTCTTCAGCACCTCTTCAAGGGTTTCCTTCTTCTTTTCCACAATCTCGCCATTCTGCACATCAAAATCTGGCGGTGGTTGTTCGGCAGCTTCAGGCTGAGAGTAGGAGAAACCTGGATGAGGTCTAGGATGGTAGTGTTGGTATCCCCTTTGCCGGTACTGATTCTGGTAGCCACCACGATTCATGTAATTCACGTCGGCGATAGGGTCAACCTGTGCAACAGAAACAGAAGCAGAAGTTGTTAGTTTTTCAACTTCCCCGTTTAGCTTCTCAACCTCTTTCTTCAGTGCATCATCCTCCTTTGCCTTGATAGCTCAAATCTGTGGCCTCCTTGGATTCCCCCATTGTTGATAATGTAAGGCCATCTTCTTGAACAACATCATGGCCTTTTCTGGTGACTTGCTCATCAATGATCCACCAACTGCATAGTCCACTGCCTTTTGGCTTTCCTCAGTCAACCCTTTGTAGAAGATGAGCCTGCTCCTCAGTAACCACTCCATGACCTGGACAACTTCTCAGCAGCTCATTGAACCTGGTCCACCCCTTAAAGAGAGTCTCGTCCATCCTCTGGTGGAACTGCAGGATCTCCATCTTTTTCTGGATAATCACTGACGGTGGGAAGAATGCGCCGAGGAACTCTGTTCGGAGATCAGCCCATGTCCGAATGTTGGTGCAGTCCAAAGCAGTGAACCAAGTCTGCGCCTGATCCCTGAGTGAGAAGGGGAAAAGGCGAAGACGGATCACGTCCTGGGTCACTCCGTTTTGCTTGATGGCTTCACACACCTCCACGAACATTCAGAGGTGAGTGTACGGATCCTCCACTGCTCTGCCTCCAAATTGGTTCTGCTGGACCATCTGAATCAGGCCGGTCTTAAGTTCAAAGTTATTAGCGGTGATGCAAATAACGAAACCCTCATTTCCGGGTTGCGGTCTGTACTTCTTGGCCATTGAGTTGGGGTCCTCGTTGTCTGAATCTTCCCTCTGAGCTCTCTCTCTTTCTCTTCTTTCGGCCTCGCGCCTTTTTGCTTCCCTCTCCTCCAGGAGTTGCCTCATGAAATCCTTCATGTGAATGACTTCATGGACCAACAGTGCGGCATTTTCTGGAGTAATCAATGGTTGGTTGGTCTCATTTTCCCCATCGGAACTGCTTGGACTTGTCATGATGATCTCAGTGGTCTCCTTGGCTTTTCCATTCCTTTCTCTAATGGTGGCCTCGATTTTTGGGTCAAACGTCTCGAGTGGCTTACCCTGGACCCTCCTGTTCATAAACCCGCAACAAAATCAACAAAAACTCGAAAGTTAGAAGCTGTGTCGATCGACAGAGGGGCTGTCGATCGACACGGGTGTTTTCTGCGCCTGTTTCGGTCGACAGAGATTCTATCGGTCGAGACAGATGCTGAAAACTAGAAAAACTGAACAGGAACAAACACCAAAATCAAACACCAAAAACCAAAATTAACAAACTAAAACACGAAATTAAAAACAGAAAAACTTCAAAAATGAAAATAAACTAAAATTACAGCCTCAATCAATCAGAACTAAAAATAAACTAATATCTAGATTACTGTGACAAATCCCCGGCAATGGCGCCAATTTGATAACTGCAGAAAGCAGCGAGCAAATAATGTTTTTACACCCTAAGGTGGTCGATCCCACAGGGACTGTGCAACGAAAAATCCAAAGTACTAGTTATAATTTCTAGGACATAGAAGTTTGAGGAATTTGAAAAAGGGGTTTTGTTTGAAAATTAAAGATGACAGTGCAATAAAATAAAGGTTTTGAAAACAATTAAAGAAAACACAGATCCTAGGGCAGATAATCTAATCATCAACATGCAATCTCAATCAACTCAGCAATGGGGAAAACATAGATTTTTGTGGATTAAATTCCTTGGTCAGGCAATTAAATCCTAGATTATTAATTAGTGACTATCTGCTCTCGGTCTCAAGAACACCAATTTAATCAATCTCATAATTATCTAATTATTCCTTTGTAGGTTTCTTCCTTTGGAGACAGAAAACAAACACAATTAATTCTCTCTTCCTGTTAATAATTTCATCACTCGATCCATCAATTATTAACTATAAACCTAGATCTCAATTCACCTCTCGGTCCTTCTTTTAATCTAGATTATAAAATTAAATCAGAGAATTATTCCATGCTATATGAGTCGATTTAAATAAACATGCATCAGAAAAGATAAATCATAACCCTAGAACCTGTTTAGGTTTCTAGCCACAAAACATGACTAGAATTAAAGCAAACATATTATTAATTGACTTACAAATAAAATAGGAACCTTCAATGTCTTGAAAAAACTCCAATGTATTCAGCAAAACAGAGAAAAAGAGATGTAATTTTCATGCCTAAGAGTTCATATTTATAGAGGGGGAAGAAGGCCTAATTTGAGTATTGGGTAAAAATAGCAAAAACTGCTAAAACAGGCCCAAAACAGCTTTTTCGGGCCTCCGTGTCGATCGACACAAATCCTGTTGGTCAACAGGATTGCAGTTTTGACCTCTGTTTCAGTCGACACAAATCCTGTCTCTCGACACAGAAACATCTGTCTGCGCAGTCTCACGGTTTTGACCATAACTTTTGCTTCCGAATTTCGATTGACCCGATTCCAGTTGCGTTGGAAAGATAATTCAAAGATCTTTCTCTTTCCAAGCTCCATTAGCTCGGATTCCATGTGTGGAAGAATTCGTGACTGTTCCTTTGAACATCATCTGCTTTCGGTACGGGTTTCCAATGAATTTGGCCTAAAACCTGCATAAATCTCCCATCAAAGGCATAACACCCTCCAAAATAGACTCAAGCACAGAAATAAGTAAAAACATAACAAAATATACTTGAAACAATGGAGAAAAATATAGATAAGTGAGTATAAATATGAGCTTATCAAGCACCAATGGGTCTTCAAGAACAAAAGAGATGAGACTGGAACAATCATAAGAAATAAAGCTTGATTGGTAGCCAAATGATATGCCCAGTGCGAAGGGAAAGACTTTGACAAAACGTTCGCTCTAGTTGCCAGACTGGAGGCCATTCATCTATTCTTGGCATATGCAGCCTATCACAACTTCACAGTTCTCCAAATGGATGTGAAAAGTGTCTTCCTTATTGGTAAATTAAAGGAAGAGGTCTACGTTGAACAGCCCCCAGGTTTTGAGCAAGGAAACCAGGTCTATAAATTGAGAAAAGCCCTGTATGGTTTAAAAATAGGCTCCTAGAGCATGGTACGAAACTCTATCACAGTTTCTGCTAAAGAATGGGTTTGAAAAGGGGACGATCGACCGAACCCTGCTCAAGATAAGAGATGGAGAGGAAATCTTGCTTGTGTAAATTTATGTAGACGACATCATCTTCGGCAGCAAGAGCACAAGTCTTTGTGAAAAGTTTGCTCAGTTGATGCAAAACAAATTCTAAATGACTATGATGGGCAAAATGACATACTTTCTTAGAATGCAAGTAGATCAATCAGCTGAGGGAATTTTCATCAGTCAGAAGAAATAAACTTAAGATTTGATCAATAAATTTTTTCCTGAAAAAACAAAGAGTTTGAGGATTCCGATGAGCACCAGCTATCAGATCACTCTCGATGAAGAAGGAGAAACAGTTGATCCAACTGCTTATCGAGGGATTATCGGATCGTTACTTTATCTAACTGCCAGCAGACCTGATATTTCTTATGCTGTGGGAATTTGCGCAAGATCCCAAGCAAATCCTAAGAAGTCCCACATGGAAGCAGCTAAAAGGATTGTGAGATACCTAAAGAAGACTGAGTCTTTGGGCATACGGTATCCCAAATCTGATGGAATCATGCTAAATGGATTCTTGGATTCAGATTTAGGAGGTTGAAGAATTGATCGGAAGAGCACAAGTGGAACGTGTCAGTTCCTAGGTCAAAAACTGATCAGTTGGTTCAACAAAAAGCAACATTCAATGGCTACTTCAACCACGAAGGCCGATGATGTTGTAGCCGCCAGCTACTGTGCTCAGGTGCTATGGACCAAGCAACAAGTCAAGGATTATGGAATAGAATCTGGATGCGTGCCGATATATTGCGACAACAACAGTGCAATATGCATTTCGAAAAATCCAGTTCTACATTCTAGGACAAAGCACATCGACATTCGTAATCACTTCATCTGAGATCACGTTGAGAAGCATGATATATCAGTTGAATATATAAGGACGGAGGACCAGCTAGCGGATATTTTCACCAAACGGCTACCTGAGGCTCGTTATAAAGAGCTATGCATCTAACTAGGTCTTTCAGAGTTTGGTGAAATCTCAAGAATGTATAATTAAATCAGTTGTATTAGAATCGTTTTCTCGACATTAAAAAAATGATTTCATTGATGGAGAAAGAGTACATCTTACAAAAATAAAAATTGAAAATACAGAAAATCATTAAAGATGGTCAAAATACAGTCATGGAGTGGGCACCCATCTTGGAGGATAGTAGTCGGAGTCATCTAGGTTCGACTAGCCTTCGGTGAAGTAGGGGATCTGCATCTCAATCAGCCAGTTCAACTGCATTCCATATGGGACTGTGACATCGGGCAGATTCTGAAGAGCCATCTTCAAGCGGTCAAAGAAGAAAGATGCCCAATCCACCTCAACCCCGTCCTCAAATGCCATCATCACCTTCCAGACAGGTGGAGAAAAGCTACAATCCAGAGGGGAGTTACCTATTACCATCTGGTTCAAAATGTCGAAGGACAATCAGTAGCGCGACATCAGGAATCCTGCAGTTACATTTGGATGGAAGCCGACGTCCGCAGCTATCCAACACTACCATACCGACCACTCAGGCGCTGTTTCTTCTTTAAGATAATCCATGACCAGCGTCCCATTGCGACTAAGCCCAAAGTCGGCAACAAAAGAGTCAGTTGACCAAAAGAACTCCTCCCCACCAAAATTACAATAGATCTCGTCATCCTCAGTGATAGTAGAATCTTGAGCAAGCTCTTTCAACACATCCGCTTGAAAAGTGTGAGGCTCCTTGGTCACAAAGGATTCAAGACCAGTCCTCCGTAGTTTTCCCACCACAGACTCATAGATGGTGGGATTTCTCCAGTGTTGTCGATAAAGACCACCTCTATTCAAAATCTTGTTATGTTGAATGGAGATTCTTGCAATATCACTTGGAGAAGACATGATTTTCTTAGATGTGATATTTGAATCTAAGAATAAAGAGTTGTATGTAATCCAAGGATCGTTTAAAGGGGTATTTATAGACGATCTCTTGCAACGATCGAGAGGATGTCAAGATACTTAAATGCAAGACATGACTCTTCATGGTTCAGATGCAGAAGAAGATAAGTCAACATTGAATGCTTGACAACTGCATGAAACCATCCATGAATTGACATGTGGCCAAAAGCTCAGAAGGCTAATGGGTGCATAGTCAGTGAATGGTCAATTGGTGGAAGTACGGTTCCTCAGATTTCGCATAAAAATCCTAAGGATGGAGTCCAGGAACTAAGTGCTTATAAAAACTGCATAAAGAAACTGCGTAAGGTCATAGTTTTTTAGTATCAAGAAAACTGTGAGGCATTGGAATTCTTGAAGATTAAGAAAAGAAGGGCAGTTTCTAACTGGCAACTCAGGATGACACAATTGCTTAAGTTTTTCTATCAGGACAGTTGCAAACTGTTCCAAGCAGTTTGATGAAGCAGGTGAAAAGGGAAAACTTCGATCGAAAGTGGGCGCAAATTTTGAATTCGTTGAAGTCTTCGTCTTCACATCGCATTTAATACGGGCAACATAATGACGTATTATGCGGAGCCACGTCAGTCATCCCACACGCTCCTGAATAGCATGACAGAAAGTGAATAGGCGCCTACGTCAACTTCAACCTTAGTTGTCGATCGCAAAAAGGGGTTTCAATCTCAGCTGTGGATCTTGTTTTGCAATTGATCAAGCTCTTAAAAACCCTTCATAAACCCTCTTCTTCATCATTGTCCACACTCTACTCTCTGCAACTCTCTCTGAAAACTCAAAATCTTCAACGCTTGAATGCCCCCCCATTTACTCACATTACTTCTATTCATCATGCCGAAGAAGAAGATAAAACAGGCCGAAGGTCCCGTACCTCCAATAACCCCGAGCGATACGTTGTCATGGAGAAAACTCCCCACGCAAATTTAGTCTGATTTGCAAAAGACGATGTATATTCTTACGGACTCTCCAACAAATAGATTCGGGCAGCGCAAGTGGTGAAAGAAAAGATCCTAAATTGGAGAGATATTGGATCTATTGTTACAGATGATGAACTTACCAAGAAGCTCTTTGCAGAAAAATTGACACAATTTTTGACTGCATTTCCCCAAAGATTCAAACCCTATCGCGTAGCAGAATTCTACAAAAATGCGATTATAGCTAAGGATCAACTATCATTTAAGACGAAAGTAGAGAAGACAAAAATTTGAGTTGATGCTGATCTCATTGCTCTGAATCTGCATCTACGGAACGAAGGGATCAACATCGCCATTTATCTTGATCAAGACAAGAAAGCCATGGAAAGACATTGGAAGGAGTGGAAAAAGCCCGATCACGAGGAGGATTGGAAACCGACCACTAAGATATCAGAACTGAAGCCCTTCTACAAGATGCTCAGTGAAGTTGCACTGAGAATGTTGTACTATGGAGCAGAGTACATCTATGGAAGACTGCTTGAGAATGCCAAGAAGAACAAAGGCATCCGAAAAGATGAGAAGTTTTCACCGAGTGTCAGTTTCGGTCTCAAGGTCAGTTACCTTATAGAAAACTGATCGGTCTTAACCGAGAGGGAGAAGATCTTCTCCCGTCTGACTTTATCCCTCCGAGGAACTCCATCTACCGATCAGTGGAAAGAGATAAAGGAGATGACAGAGACGATGAAGCAAATGGAGATGATGATACACTGGACAGTTTTGATGACAAAGTGGTCGACCCTGAGACAGCTGACAGTCTCACAGCGATACCTCCAGTTCAAACTTCCCAAAGTGCCAAAAAGTCGAACGAAACTGCCACCTCAGTTCCTGGTAAGAAGAAAACTATTTAGTGGCAGACTCGTGAAGAAATTGAAAAGAAGAAAAAGAGGAATAAGAGGAAGATGGAAACTATCATGGAGGAAGAAACGCATCGTGCCAAAAAAGGCAAGCAGACTGTTGTTGAACTACCAAAGAAGAGAAAAGACGATGATTTTGATGTATATATGGACATTGCCAGGAAGTTGCAATTCCATAATCCAGTTGGTGGAACTGGGCAATCCTCATTTCCACATGAGTCAGTTCAGAATATTGATATCATGTCTGCTGAAGCTTTCAACCGCCTACATCTCGAGGCACTTGGTTTCTATCCGACAAATGAGGAGGTGGATATTGTCGACATGAGTAGCTCAAATTCTGAAGAGACTATATCTCAAAGGCAGGAGCACCACCAATCTACCCCCGAGGATGGCCAAACTGCATTGAAATCAAATATCAGTGACCAAGAAGCATCCAGCCGCAAAGACGAACAAGGTGAAATTCCCTTCATGGAAACAGGGGGAACTAACCAGGATGATCTCCCACAAGAGACTGCTACTCAAGACAGAGAAGGATCTACTCTGGTGATCATTCAAAGGAATATAGATGAAAACAACACTGCTCTGGAAAAATTGCACGTTCTTCAAGTCAAACTGAATGCAAAGGCTGAAGAAATCAAGATGAATCTATCACGGCTTGAAAAAGCAAAAGAGAGGGAAATTGAAAGGTTGTGAAGGGAAGAAGAGGAGAGACAGAGGAAGAGGAAGCCGCTCTGACACAATCTATCAACCTCTCACTCACGCTGACCATCTAAGAAACTGCCAAGAAAGCCCTTGAAATCATTCGTGAACGCACACTGCATAATCTTCTCCTGAAACATCTTCAAATCTTGTATCGATGCAAATCTGCTGAAGAGTACTCAACAAATAAGGCTCAAAAAATCCGAGAAGAGGAGGAAGAGATGGTAAGGCTAGAACGAGCAGCTGAGCAGAGGAGAATAGAAGCAGCTGAGTAGAGAAATAAAGAAGAAAAAGTTGCAGCAGCTGCAGAAAAGGAAAGGCAGGAGGCCGAAGCTGCAGCATTCGTAGAAAAAGAAAGGAAGGAGGCCGAGGCAGCAGCCGAAACTGCTCACTCACATCAATTGGAGATGGCAGAGGAAATTGCCACTGAGGGAGACTCAAGAGAAATGGTTCTCCATGCTGAACAGACAGTTGTCCCTCAACAAACCTTGTATCCTAACCCTATCTCAATTGGTGTTCCCACCTTGACCATGAATGATAAGTACGAGACGTAATCCGACAAGAAGTAAGTCAACATGTCCAGACATCCATGGCTTTTATTATTGATATTGTCAACAAGGGGGAAGTGATGATAGATGAGCAAATGAGGATGCAGTTGCAGATGCTGGAAAAAGCGAAGAAGACCAGATAAAGGGAGAAGAGATGAGGAATGAGCAGTTGAAAATGCAAATGCAGATGATGAAAGATGCTAGAGAGGAGCAGATGAAATTGATGATGGAAACGGCCAAGAATCTAACCAAGAAAACTGGAACTTCATCATCCTCCACTCCAGACAAATCAAATGACAAAGAAAAATCCAAGGAGTGACTCAGCTGAACTGAATTTCTTTTAATATTTTTTGTTGCAATTTTTCACTTTTCATGTACTTGTAACGATCACATATAATGAAAGGTTAAAAACTGTTGGTTTGAAGACAACTTCTCATTGTCTCTTACCTTTAGATACCTAAACATTTAGCTGAATTCACATATTTCAGTGTGATCAGCAGATTGTTTTTTGCTCTAATTTGATTTATATTAATCGATTAATATCTCTCCGATTTAGAAGGAAGATCAATTAGAGTAGGTCGGGTTTAGATGAAGCACAATTTTGAGTAGTGTTAGAATTTCATACTTTGTAAACTCAGAGCAACTGCATCATCTTTTTTACTTAGATGGTATAGTTTTGACAACATCAAAAAGGAGGAAATTGTTAGGTGTTGATGTACAAATCCCACCTTCAATTTAATGTTTTGATGTGTCAAAACTGCATACCAAGATTTAGGTCTTAGAGTTATTACCTCATGTATTCCTTGTATAGGATAATCGAGTTGAAATAGTTTGGGTGAAGCAAACCACTAAAAACTGTGGAACAATTTTTTAAGATGAAACTGTCCGAACAGAAGGACCAAAAAAAACTGTGAAGACAGTTCAAGAAGCAACATGCGAGGAAAACTATGAAGACAGTTCAAGAAGCAATATGTGAGGAAAACTGTGAAGACAGTTCAAGAAGCAATATGCCAGAAAACTGTGAATACAGTTTTAAACTATCAAGGATGAAATAGCGATGAAAATAGTGGACACAGATTTTATAAATGAGAGAAACTGTTGAGAGCAGCTCAAATTTTCACGCCAAAAGAAACACGTGAAAAGCAAGGAGCTTAGCACTCATGAAGAGCATTGAAGATTCAATGAGAAGGAACAAAGATACACACAATTATGACTGCAGTACAACGTTGCTCAAAGTCTGACACAGATGAGACAAAACTGCCTCTGCAAATGCATGGCAGTGTTCAGAAAAGGAAGTGGAGCATGTCTGCACCAACAGAAAAGAATAGCCAATGATTGGACATCATTCAAATTGTCTCTACCGGCTGCTTTCAGAGATTCAACTATAAATAGTAGAAGGACCAAAGAGATATTTCACTGAACCTAACCGAACTCTGAATCTTTGAACAAGTGCCATTACTCTGTCGAAATTAAAGCTCATAGCATTCAAAGCTCACACGCGAATGCCATTTAATCCGTGTGTCAATATTTGAACACGAGGCTCTCTTGCTTACTGAATCATTTGTGATTCACCGTGTAAACATCTGTGCACGAGGATTAAGTCTAATCGACTTAGTCTTTCTTGTTGGTGTTCTTACTTTTCAATTAAGAACATAGCAACCTGATTCTTTGAAGAGGAACAGGTTATTATGGGCTATCGCCAACTCTCGAGTGTTCTGGGAAGAACACAACCATCCACTTATCGGAGAAGGAGAAGGGAGGTTTGTCCTCAATCCAATTCTGACGACCGCTAGTTCTGAGAAGACTACGAGGTGCCTACCTGGCTTCGAGAAAATGAAGAAGGAGTGAAGATCATCTACGTGGGCGAGTGATCCAATTTTCTGCAGACGGTGGTTTTAGTGGTGATTGGCTATAGATCGTGAGGAGTGTATACTTCATTACTTAGTGAATTACCTGATTAATTTCCAAAGAGTGGACGTAGGACTTAAGGATCCGAACCACTATAATATCTTGTCTCGTTTACAGCTTTCATTACTTTTCTCACTACACAGTTTTCAACTGAGTTTTGAAACCTTCAACACTTCTCTAAAGTGTTGAAGTGTATAATTGTAAACTGACTAATTAAACTGTCGGCTAAGATAGTTTTTATAAACCAGAAACTAGAAAACTGAGCCTCAAATTTTAAAGTGCAAACACTTAGTAAATTTTCCGCTGCGCATTTATTCATACTTTGATCAGGGACCAACAATACTAAAGTATGTTTTGACATATAAAATATCAAATTAGGAAGGAACCTGAAACTCAATTTCTAACAATTTCCCCCTTTTTGATGTTGTAAAAACTACTTAACTAAGTCAGAAAAGAAAAGGAAACATGGTGAACTGAGTTTACATCAACACTACTCAATACACGAGTCTTTTATCTGACCTACTCTATTTGATCTTTCCCCTGAATTGGAGAGATATTTCTCAATTAATCTAAATAGAGTGAAATTGTAAGTTTGCTGATCACACCGGAAAATATGAGTTCAGCTAGGTAGAAACAATTAGAAAGAGAGAGATAGAGACAATGAGTGATTGTCTTCAATTCAGTTTCCTACATTTCATTAGATGTAGAAATTACAAGTACAGTTCAAACCCCATAAACTGAGAAGTAGAAACTAAGTACAAAAGAAATTAAGTACCCAGAGGTTCATGGAGGATGTTGATCGGATGTATACGACTTAGATCTAGACAATTTCTTCACCAATTCTACGAGCGTTTGAAATTGATCATGCCTCCTCTTCTATTCAGCCTCTTCCCTCCTAATTCTTTCAGCCTCCTCGGCATCTTTCTTCTTTATTTCTTCTTCTTCTTTGAGTTTTCACTCCTCCTTTTGTTTTCGGCGATCCTCTTCCCCCTTTTTGACAATATCAACAAGGGTTGAGACTGTGGTTTTGATAGAGGAGAGGGACTTAGATGTTTCAGCTTCTTTTCTATCCTTCTCATCAAGTATGGCCTTAATCTCTTCAATTTGATTCTAGAAGTAAGCTTGCATCCCAATCAACACGATAGACTGTGATAAATTTGAAGAGGCTTGAATTTCAGAGCCAGACATCTCAGTTTTCATCACAATGGGCGCAAACGGCACTGATCGATGCAAAATCTGCACACAGATTATAGCAAAGGGAAAATAAATTTATAAACCCCAGAGGATGTCGAACCCACAGGGATAGTGCAGCGAGGAAAATCATGTACTGAATTTAGTTTTCAAAACCTTTGTTTAGGCAAATCAATTTTAAAGGTTTTGGGTTTTTCAAGACAAATAATTAAAGGGATGAAATTCAAATATTAAAAAAAACACAGATTCTAGGGAAATCTATCAATCCGATCAACATGCAAGAAACAAGTGGTCAAACCCAGAAAATATAATTTTGGTGGAAAAAATCAATTAAAGTGGAATTAATTCCTTGGTCGGGCAATTAAATCCTAAATTATTAACTAGTGGTTATCTCCTCTCGGTCTCAAGCACACAAAGTTAATTAATTTCATAAAAATCCAGATTAATCCTACAATTGAAATCTTCTTGGTCGGACAGATAATCAAAAGTATTAAATCCTAACTTCCTATTACTAACCTTCACCTGTCGATCCTTCGATTATTAACTGAAACCTACCTCAATCTTCATCTCTCGATCCTTCGATGAGAATAGATGTAAAATAAAACATAGGATTTAAACCAGTTTGAAGGGTTTGAACAATTGAATCTAAACATACATCACAGATGGAGAAACCCTAGAACCTGTTTAGGGTTCTTGCCTAACATATTACAGAAAAACATTGCAAGGAAAATTAAAGATTGCATTAAAAAGTAAAGGTTCAAACAATAAAACTCAAGAGGAAATCTGCAAAACTTAAAGTGAAAACATATAAATAAAGATTCAACTAAAACTCAACAACCCAATTCTGAGCTATTCAAGAGTTTATATAGTGGTAGGGTTGAGGCCTTAGATGGTATGTTGGCTCCAAAATTCGTCCCTCTCCAAAATTGGTATATTTCCCTCTTCAAACATTCAGCACGTGCAGATTAGGTCTTCAAAACTCGGTATCTCGATCGGGATGGGCTCCACCACGACCAAGATATGCCTTTTACCTCGATCACTTCATGGCCCGATTCCTTCTCATCTTGAGTGTCTGTCTCGAACGGGATCTCCTCTACCACGGCTGGGACATGGCCACTGCACCTTGGTCAAGTTGATCTCCAAATCGGTCGAAACAGAGAGCTTCTTCTTGGCAAATTTCTTCATCTCCTTAGCTCTTGGCTTTTTTTCCATTTTTCCTGCATAATCATCCATCATAAGCATAATACCGTCCACTATACACTCATGCTCAATTTATTAGATAAAATACACAAAAACACATAAAAGAAAAGATAAAATAATGCGATAAGAGAGTAGAAAAACGAGCTTATCCATCCCCCTAAACTTAAACACTTTATTGTCCTCAATCAACAAAAGAAAGAATCAAAAGTTCAAGCAAAAGAGAAAAACAAAGTCTCACAAGATTCATCACATTCAAACTCGTGAATCTTTGAAACCTCAGCATTTAGAAAGAATCAGAGAATCAGTAAACTATGGAAGACTCACAAGGGAAGTGTTTCACTCATTCACTCAAGTGTTTAGGATAAAATGAGTTCACACAAAAGTCATGCAATTCAAGTTCTACCATAGGCTTGCAAATATTCTAAATCTCCACTGCATTCATGTGCACACAAGTCTAAGATCAAAAAGGACTTTATTGAAGGTTGTAATGTAGGCTTTTAGTGAAAGGTAGGGAAATATTTGGCCAAGTGACTCAAAGTCAATTTCAGTGCGTCCACCTCATCAATCTTAATCCACTATCTATCAATATCTACCCAACTCCTTAGATTTTCAACACCAACCAAGGCTCTTTTTTTCTCTCTCTATCTCTTTTTCATCCTTTTATGCTCTAAACAATTTTGATTATACATTTGAGCTTATAAGGATTAACAAACACATAAACACATATTTTTTTCTATATTTTTTTCTAGAGCCCAACTTTCTATTTTGTTTTCACCCTTTCTACTAATATCTTATCCTTCCTCAAACAACTCCCAACCCACTATTATAGACAAGAGTTGATTCCCTTATCCTTTTCCAACTCATAGACAAAGAAAGAAAATTCACAGGCTCAAAAGCCTAACTAGGGATAATATTAAATTAGGACAGTGTATGGGATAAATAGGCTAAACAAAGATGGCCTAAAATCATTTCCTAAACCTGTGCACACTTAGTAGTCTTGAAAAAGAAACAAAGCAAGTTCTAGAGATACTTAATAATGCAGACACACTCTCAATCGAATTCAAGCTCAAGAACTCACACTTGGGACAATTATTCTTCCATAGAAAACATCAAATCATCATCCACATCATGCCAAAACAAGTATCAAAACAAGTAATCCTGCGGTTTTCACATTCATAGGCATTCTCAACCACTATCACCATCAATGCAAACTAAAGTCAATCAATTCAAATCTTGCATTAAAGTCCTAGGGTTCAATCATGCTCAAGTTTCTACTTCTCACTTTATTCAAAAACTTCCAATGCAAAAATTAAAATAAAGCAGATAAAAAGATAGAATTTACTTCCAACACCCTAAACCTTCATCCCCCCAAACTTATTCGAAGATCAGAGAGAATAAGTTTGGAGATCAGATCCAAAGATTGAAACTGTACCTCAATTGTTGGTCTCAGACACCAACTTTTTTATCCTTCCTCATCGGACCTCTTGATCGGCGTGGATTTGTGTCTGCTGGCACTCCTATCTCGACCGTGACAAGCCTCACCTTGTTGACCTCCTTCTCGGTCAAAGTGTCCCACGTCCCGATCTTCTATCTCGATCGTGGCAGACTTTGCCTCGGTCGAAACAGTCTTCAAATTTTTAATTTTTTTCAAAAGACAATAAAATAAGTAAAAGCAGCAAAAATAGAAATAAATCAAAATTAATTAAATAAAATGAAAACACAATGGGTTACCTCCCATTCAGTGCCTTATTTACCGTCGTGGCTCGACTTAGTATTAGCTCACCAAGACGGTCGAGTCCAGACTCGTCGACCCCTTGAATCTATCATGAAAACCCGGCGGTTCTGAATGATGGTGGTGTACTCGGAATGAGGCAGCTTAATTGCTGATTTCACTGCTTCATTTCCTTGTTCCCACCGGATGGCTTCTTCTTCTTCCTCCGGTGTCTCATCTCCTTCTTCTTCCTCTTCAGTAGCCATGATCTGGTTTCAGTCCCGGTTCCTCTTGTTCTTGTCTATACAAAAGGTAATGGACTCTTCATTCCCTCGCAATGTGATCTCTCCCTTTTTGCAGTCAATCAGGACTCCAGCTGTGTCGAGGAACTCTCTCCCCAAGATCATGGGTGTGTTGGCATCTTCCTTTATCTCATGAATGACAAAATCTGCAGGAAAGATCAAGTGACCAACATGGATAAGAACATTCTCAACAATACCTTTAGGCTTGGACACAGATCGGTCTGCCATCTGAAGGGTGATTGTAGTGGCTCTCATCTCCCAATCTCGAGCTTCTTGTAGATGGACCAGGGCATCAGGTTGATGCTTGCCCCAATGTCACATAGTAGGTTCTGAAACTCCTTGCCTCCAATCTCGATAGGTATCGAGAAATAGCCTGGATCCGATCTCTTGAAGGGGATCTGCTTCTGCAATAGTAAACTGCACTCCTCATGAATCCTCACAGTTTTGTTCTCCATGAACTGTTTCTTTTCACTCATCAATCTCCTAGGGAACTTCATGTATCCTGGTATCTCCCTGAGAGCTTCAACAAGAGGTATGTTAATGTTCACTTTTTTAAAATTTTCAACAAAACGAGTGAATTGAGAATCTTCCCTTTTCTTTGCGAATCTCTACGGGAAAGACATAGGGGGTACCGGATCAACTCTTCTTTCCTCTTTCTCCCTTTCTTTCTCTTCCAGTCTAGACTTTTGTTTCGACCGGGATGGCTGAATCTCGGTCATCCTGCTTTCTTCTGCCTCGACTGGGATGGATCCTGACTCGACCGTCCTACTTTCCTCTACCTCGACAAGGATGGGGGTCATCTCGGCTGAAACAGAGGAGTTCTGCTCGGAATTTGCTTCCTCAACTCCTCCAAAATCTTCTTTCGGGTTGCTCGGACTTTCATACCTCCTTCCAGATTGCAGCAAAATTACATTTACTAACTTTGCCTTTGCTGGATTTGTCTCAGTTGAGCTCGGAAGTTGCCCCGGCTTGTGCTGAGTACCCTAGGTAGTGGCTATCTGACTATGTTGGGTGTCCATCATCTGCAAATGCGTTGTCATCAATTTCATGTGATTGGCCATCCCTTTGACTTCGTTCTCCACTTTGCCAAATCTATTGTCCGAGCTCTTGATGAAGTTTTCCAATGTTTCTTCCAGCACGGACTTCTTTCTCTCCACGATCTCTCCTTCTGAACCTACATCAAAACTAGGCGGAGGGTGTTCTGCAGCAGAGGGGTTAGAATAAGAAAAACCAGGGTGAGATCGACCATGATTGTAATGATACCCTTGATTGCCTCGGTAGTTGTTCTGATAACCACCACCAATGTAGTTCATCTCCATTCCTGCAGTTCCAGACAAACTGCTTGCACCCCGGTTGATGTAGTCGGCCTCCACCAGAACAATGGCCATGCTAGGCTCAGTAGTAGCAACTACAGCTTTTGTTATACCCAACTTTTCAATTTCTTCCCGGAGCTTCTTCACCTCAGCAACCACGTCAAACTTTGGCTTTGTCTCCACTGCTTTGATTGGCATCTGTCTCTCAGTTAGCCACTGGTGGCTGTTCAGGTCCATGTCTGCCAATAATCTCATGCTCTCTGTTCCACTCTTCATCATCAGTATCCCTCCAGCAGATGCATCCACCATCTCCTTCATATGAGGATTCAGATCTTCATAGAAGTGGCAAACCTGCATCTCGAGATCAATTCCATGTCCAGGGCAGAGTCGCAGGAGTTCTTTGTATCTCTTCCAGACAACATGTAGTGACTCATCATACAGCTGTTTGAATGTAGTGATGGCAGCTTTCCTCTTCAGCGACAGGCTCGGTGGAAAGTAGTTGGCAAGGAATTCAGCTCGAAGTTCCGCCCATGTCCCAATCTGACTCTTGTCCAAACCAGCCCACCATGATCGTGCTTCGTCTCGGAGTGAGAATGAGAACAACCTTATCCGGATTGCATCTTGGGAGGCTCTATTTTGCTTCACAGTGTCGCACACCTCGATGAATTGGTTGAGGTGGGCATATGGATCCTCTACGGCTCTTCCCCCAAACTGGTTTTGCTGCACCATCTGTATCAGTCCTGTACGCAGCTCAAAATTGTTAGCATCAATCCTTACTCTGAATTCGGGCTCTTCTTGTTGGGGAAGAAATCGGTCCAAGATGGACCTCTGTGGCACCACGACCTGCCTTCCATCCAGTTCTGCCAATCTGGCAGCTTGTTCTGCTTGCGTTGCTTGAGCCGCTTGAAGTTGTGCTCTCAGTTGCTGCACGCCATTGACAAACTGCTTCTGCTCCTCGGGAGTCATATTCTGAAGCAGGGCTTCTGGGTTTGCTTCCATCTCAAAGTTTAATCTTTTTCCTCTCTTTCTATTGTTTCTGCAGGCTGCTTCGATTTCTGGTATGAATGGCTCAAGGATCTTTCCTTTGTTCCGTGTGTTCATGCACCTGCACAAAAAACGAGACAGTAATCAAAGTATCTCAGCCTTGGTGAAATGCATCTCGACCGAGATGGAATGCTTGGTCTTGACCGTGGCAAGGTGTGCCTCAGCCGAAACAGACAGGAACCAGAAAAACTCACACACCCGAAATAAACACAACCAGAATCCAAAAAGACAGAAAAATAACACAAAATTGAAAAATACTATAAATAAGAAAAACAATACCCAATCCAAAAGTTCTTAAACAATTTAGTAATGACTCGCCGTCTGACCATCCCCGACAACGGTGACAATTTGATCAATGCAAAATCTGCACACAGATTATAGCAAAGGGCAAATAAATTTATAAAACCCAGAGGTTGTCGAACCCACAGGGATAGTGCAACGAGGGAAAATCATTTACTGAATGTAGTTTTCAAAACCTTTGTTTGGGCAAATAAATTTTAAGGGTTTTGGGTTTTTCAGGACAAATAATTAAAGGGATGAAATTCAAATATTAAAAACAACACAGATTCTAGGGAAATCTACCAATCCGATCAACATGCAAGAAACAAGTGGTCAAACCTAGAAAAGATAATTTTGGTGGAAAATCTGTTAAAGTGGAATTAATTCCTTGGTCGGGCAATTAAATCCTAAATAATTAACTAGTGGTTATCTCCTCTCGGTCTCAAGAACACAAAGTTAATTAATTTCATAAAAATCCAGATTAATCCTAAAATTGAAATCTTCTTGGTCGGACAGATAATCAAAAGTATTAAATCCTAACTTTCTATTACTAACCTTCACCTATCGGTCCTTCCATTATTAACTGAAACCTACCTCAATCTTCATCTCTCGATCCTTCGATGAGAATAGATTGAAATCTTCTTGGTCGGACAGATAAAACATAGGATTTAAACCAGTTTTGAGGGTTTGAACAATTGAATCTAAACATGCATCGCAGATGGAGAAACCCAAGAACCTGTTTAGGGTTCTAGCCTAACATATTAAAGAAAAACATTGCAAGGAAAATTAAAGATTGCATTAAAAAGTAAAGGTTCAAACAATAAAACTCAAGAGGAAATCTACAAAACTTAAAGTGAAAACATATAAATAAAGATTCAACTAAAACTCAACAACCCAATTCTGAGCTATTCAAGAGTTTATATAGTGGTAGGGTTGAGGCCTTGAATGGTATGTTGGCTCCAAAATTCGTCTCACTCCCAAATTGGTATCTTTCTCTCTTCAAACATTCAACACGTGGAGATTAGGTCTTCAGAACTCCGTATCTCGGCCGGGATAGGCTCCACCACGGTCGAGATATGCCTTTTGCCTCGATCACTTCATGGCCCAATTCCTTCTCATCTCGAGCGTCTGTCTCGGCCGAGATCTCCTCTACCACGGCCGGGACACGGCCACTGCACCTTGGTCGAGTTGATATTCAAATCGGTCGAAACAGAGAGCTTCTTATTGGCAAATTTCTTCATCTCCTTAGCCGATTCTTCGCTTTTTCTCCATTTTTCCTGCATAATCATCCACCATAAGCATAATACCGTCCACTATACACTCATGTTACATTTATTAGATAAAATAAACAAAAACACATAAAAGAAAAGAGAAAATAATGCGGTAAGAGAGTATAAAAACGAGCTTATCAGGCACCACTTTCAATTTCATTAGCCTCTCTACATATCCCTTCTATCTTTCTTCTTGTTACTTCCTCCTCAGTTCTTCCTCTTGCCTCTTCTTCTTCATCATCATCTTCTTCTTCTAAGCTTCTTTGGCCTCAATCAACCTTCTAATCTTTTTTGCCCTTATCAAATTAGTCGTCTTGGCCAGGTTGTCACAACTAGAGCTTACAATAGTATGTATAAGCTCAGCTTCTATCTCTGCAGTAGATTGAATAGTCAGTGCAGCAAACAAGGAGAGAGCCTACTCAAGTTCCTTCTTTTCCTGCTCAGCCGTTGCATTCTCTTACTTAGCTTTCTGCAACTCAGCTTCCATACTCTGTTGCTGCTCGGATAGTCTCCTCACCTTCTTTGTCTTTGCAGCAATGTATTTTTGATATGCCTCAGAAGTGGGAGCTGGAACTCACTTTTCCTCTATCTCAGTATAAGTAGGAGATACCTGAATAATTGGAGGTGCAGAGATGGGGGCATCAGGCACAAAGATATATTCTGCTGGAGGTAGCTGATAAGCTCATTATTTTACTCGCTTATCTATATTATTTTCTACTATTTTATGTAGTTTTATTGAGTTTATATATATATATATTCTATGCATGAGTCTATATTAGGTGGTATTATGCGCATTTTGGTGTTTTTGTAGGGTTTTAGGCCTAAGTTCACGAGAAATCCGTTCTGGAAGCAGTGACGTGTAAGAGTAGCAGTGAAGAGTTCTTCCACAAGAGGAATTCGAGCTATTGGCACATGGTAATGGATGATGCTTTGAGTTACCTCTCCAACGCAACTGGAATCGGGTCAATTGGAGTTCGGGAGAGAAAGTTATGGCCAAAACCGTGAGACCGCGCAGAAGGGGCGAGAAGCTGCGTCGACAGACGCCAATCAGCATCGATCGACGCCGACCAAGAAGCCACATCGATCGACGTGGATCAGCCACGATCAACGCGAGGCTGTCTGCTGGAGCGGAAATTCGAGGAAAAACAGATTTATTCATATCTTTAGCCCTAGATTTGATAGGATACACATCCACCACTATAAATACCTATGTAAATTTGAGTTTTCAGTACCAATCATCATAGTATTCAATTTTTAGAGTTTGGAGACTTGGGGAACACGAAACCCTTTTATTTTCTTGTAAGTTCTTTATGTTTATGCAATTTAATATGTTTTCTTTTGGATTTCTATCTGCGATGAGTGGCTAGAAACCCTAGCGGGTTCTAGGGGTTGATATTATTATGGATGCATGTTAGGATTAATTAATTAGGTTCATGATTCCTGTGTTTATTCTATAATTCTAGATTAATTCAAGGACCGAGAGGTGACGATTAATTTAGATGTCTAGCTATTGATAGAAGGACCGAGAGGTGAATATTAACAGTGGGAATAGAAATGCATGATACAATCTACACTATCCAAACAGATGTACTAGACTGTAGGAATTGAACTGATTTGCTTATCAGATTGACTAATTTGGTGTATTTTGAGACCGAGCGGAGATAGTCACTAGTTAGTAATCTAGGTTATATTTGCCAAACAAGGAAATATAGCATTGTTGCAGTATTCCACCTGTTAAAGTAATTAATTCCTACATGTCATCCATAATATGAATTCTTCCCTAGAATCTGTGTTCCTTTAAATTTGCTTTCCAAACTACTTTAATATTCTGCATTGTTTTCTTTACTTTTATAAAACCCTGATTTTGGATCTCTCAAACAATGAATCTTAGGATCATAGCTAGTATATAGGATAGTTTCCCCACACAATTCCCCTGGATCGATAACCTTAGGGTTTACAAATTTATTTGCCGCTGTTATTATAATTAATCTGTTAGAAATAGCAGTGATCAAATTGGCGCCGTTGTCGGGGAATTGTTAGATTTTATCTTGTTACTAGTTCATTCTAGGAATTGCTGGATTGAGTTTTAATTTTCTGTACGTGTGCGTGTGTGAGTTTTCGAGTCTACATCTCGCGTCGATCGACGCCACCTAGCGTCGATCGACGTCGATCACTTTGCAGTGTCGATCGACGGATACCTTTCATCGATCGACGCCAACCACTCTTTTGTGTTGATCAACGTGAATCCACGTCGATCGATGCTGAACTGATATTTACCTATTTCCTGTGCAGGTGCATGAACACGCGAGCCAAAGGAAAAACACTCGAATCCTTTGTCCCTGAAATTGAAGCAACCTGCAGGAAAATCAAAAAGAAAGGAAAAGAAAAACAACGAGAGATGGCTGAAAATCCTGAAGCACCTCTGCAAAATATGACTCCCGAGGAGCAGAGGCAATTTGTGAATGAAGTACATCAGCTGAGAGCACAGCTACAAGCAGCCCAAGCTACTCAGGCGGAGCAAGCTGCAAGACTGGCAGAGTTGAACGATAGGCAAGTTGTGATCCCGCAAAGGTCCATCTTGGATCGATTTCTTCCACAGCAAGCGGAGGCCGGATTCAGAGTTGGCATTGATGCCAACAACTTCAAGCTGCGCACAAGCCTTATTCAGATGGTGCAGCAAAACCAGTTTGGGGGGAGAGCTGTAGAAGACCCATATACCCACCTCAACCAATTCATTGAGGTGTGTAACACTGTGAAGCAGAACGGAGTAACCCAAGATGTGATCAGGATGAGACTGTTCTCGTTCTCACTCAGAGACAAGGCACGGTCTTGGTTTGCTGGACTGGATAAGAGTCAGATCGGGACATGGGAGGAGCTTCGAGCAGAGTTCCTTACCAACTACTTCCCACCGAGCCTGCTACTGAAGAGGAAAGCTGCCATTACTACTTTCAAGCAGATGTATGACGAGTCACTCTACGAGGCCTGGAAGAGATACAAAGAGCTTCTACGACTGTGTCCTGGACATAGCATCGATCTGGAGATGCAAGTGTGTCATTTTTATAAGGGACTGAACCCTCACATGAAGGAGCTGGTTGATGCATCTGCTGGAGGAATACTGATGAAGAAGAGTGGTGCAGAGAGTATGAGGTTGCTGACTGATATGGCGCTGAATAGCCACCAATGGCCAACTGATAGGCAGCTACCAGTCAAAGCAGTCGAGACAAAGCCAGAATTCAACGTGGTCGCTGAGGTGAAAAAACTCCGGGAGGAGATTGAAAAATTGGGCACATCACAAGTTGCAACTGTTGCAGAGCCAAGCATGGCCATAGTACCCGTAGAGGCTGACTACATCAACAGGGGTGCAAGCAGTTCGTCTGGAACTGCCGGTACGGAGGTGAACTACATTGGCGGTGGTTATCACAATAACTACCGAGGCAATCAAGGGTATCAGTACAACCATGGACGATCTCACCCTGGTTTTTCCTATGCTAACCCTTCTGCTGCAGAACACCCTCCGCCTGGTTTTGATGCAGGTACTGGAGGAGAGATTGTGGAAAGGAAGAAATTCGTGCTAGAGGAGACGCTCGAGAAATTCATCAAGAGCTCGGATAACCGGTTTGGGAAAGTAGAAACTGAGGTGAAGGGAATGGCAAACCACATGCAGCAGATGACGAAACATCTTCAGATGATGGACTCACAATTGAGCCAGATTGCCACCACACTCGGCAACCAACACAAGCCTGGACAGCTTCCGAGCACAACGGAGGTGAACCCAAAGGCCAAAAAAGACTGCAAAGCCGTTACTCTGAGGTCTGGGACGAGCTACAAGGGTCCCGAGATGGCTGTAGACGATTCTGGAGATGAAAAGGAGCAAAAATGCACAGGAGATGAATCCACGTCGATCGACGGACCTGCCACGTCGATCGACGCAGAAAAAAAAGGTCCGTCGATCAACGTCACACTACGTCGGTCGACGCCGAAGTCTGTCCCAGGCACGAAGTTGAAGCAGTCTGAAGATCAGCTCCCTTCTTTGCCATTCCCACAACGGTTCGCAAAGCAGAGAGAGGACGAGAAGTTCTCCAGATTTGTGGAGAATCTGAAGAAGGTCAGCATCAACATCCCGCTGATCGAAGCACTGAAGGAAATCCCGGGGTACATGAAGTACCTCCAAAAATTGATGAGTGGAAAGAAACAATTCGTGGAGAATGAGACGGTGAAGATCCACGAGCAGTGCAGCCTGCTACTTCGAAAGCAGGTGCCCATCAAGAGAAGCGATCCTGGATGCTTCTCTATTCCAGTTGAGATTGGGGGACACACATTCGAGAGAGTATTATGTGATACTGGGGCCATTATCAACCTGATGCCGTACTCCATCTACAAGCGTCTCAACATCGGAGAGATGAGGCCCACGACGATCACCCTGCAGATGGCGGACCGGTCTGTGTCCCGCCCGAAAGGTATACTAGAGGATGTGCTCATTCGTGTGGGCCATCTCATTTTTCCTGCAGATTTTGTGGTGCACGAGATGAAGGAGGACGAGAATATGCCCATGATCTTGGGGCGTGAGTTTCTCGACACTAGCGCTGCTCTCATTGACTGTCGAGGCGGCGAGATCACACTCCGAGCAAATGACGAGAGGATCACCTTTGTGATCGACAAGAACAAGAAGAAGGCGGAGTGCAATCGAATCTCCACTACTGAAGAAGAGGATGAGTCTGAAGAACATGAAGCAGCTGCCATTGAGTGGGAGCGAGGAAACGATAGGGTAGCAGTGTCAACTGCGCCACCTTTTTCTGAGCTCACCACCATTATCAAAGATCGGAAAGTCTACATGGTGGATGCCAAAGGTCGGCGAGTCTGGACCCGACCTCCTTGGCAGTGATTTGAGGTATCGTCGAGCTGCGACGTTAAATCAAGCACTTGTTGGGAGGTAACCCAACATTTTCCGTATTTTTCTTTCAATTTTCATTTTTTTTATTATTTCGAATTTCTGTTTTATTTCTTTGCTAATAGTTGTTTTGCAGTATTGAAAAAAAAATATTTTGGAGATCAGCTCGATGTCGATTGACGCAGCCTGGCATCGATCGACGCCGAGCAGTCCGGCGTGATACACTTGATCCAAGGAGAGGGATCGATAAGAAGGCTTCAAGTCAATCGACGCGAAGTGCCAACAGCCACTATTTCACGCCGTGCAATGTTCGAAGATTCCGGGGGATAAAAAGTTGATGTCTGAGATCAACTACCAGGTATCGTTCCCTCTTTTGTTTTATTTTCAAACTTATTCCACTCTTCGAGTTGGAAATAAGTTTGGGGGGATGTGGACAAGAGATGGAACATTCTATCTTTTATTTATTCTGCTTTCCGTCTTTAATTTTTGCCTTAAATTTTAAAATTTTATTTTGTGGGGAAAATTTTGAGTTTTGAAATAACCTGAATGAGATTGTGAGATTAGAATTGATTGGGGGTTGAGTTGAATTGATTGTGATTGTGGTTAGATGCCTATGAATGTGGAATACCGCATGATAGGATTGATTGTGGTTAGATGCCTATGAATGTGAAAAAGAAGCTCAAAGAAATAATTAGAATTCTCATTAGCTCTCTGAAAAGAAAAGAATACAAAATTATGTAAAGAGCATAAGAGATTCAAAATGAGCTAGAAAAAAAAAAAAAAGGTTGTGTATTTGTTGATATATTGGAGGAGAAGGGTGAATGAACTTAGATGGTGGTTTGGATTGATTGAGGAAATACAACTTGATTGATTTTAGTCACTTGGCCATATTTTCCTACCCCTCACAAAAGCCTACATTACAACCTTATGAAAGTCCTTTTTGATTCTAGACTTGTGTGCACATTCTAGCAGTGGAGATATTAGAAAATTTGCAAGCCTATGGTAGAAATTTCTTCATACATGCTTTTGAGTGCTTTCATCTATACCTTAAACACTTGAGAGTTGAGCAATACACTTCCCGTGAGTTCTTCCAATGTTGATGAATTTTCTGTCTCTTTCAAATTGCTTGTGTGTAGTGAATTTTTGATTCTTGACTGTGATGGATCTTGTGAGGCATTGCACTTTAATCGCATGATCTTTTGATTTCTTTCTTGCCTATTGATTGAGGACAATCAAACGTTCAAGTTTGGGGGGTTGATAAGCTCATTATTTTACTCGGTTATCTATATTATTTTCTACTATTTTATGTAGTTTTATTGAGTTTATATATATATATTCTATGCATGAGTCTATATTAGGTGGTATAATGCGCATTTTGGTGTTTTTGTAGGGTTTTAGGCCTAAGTTCACGAGAAATCCGTTTCAGAAGCAGTGACGTGTAAGAGTAGCAGTGAAGAGTTCTTCCACAAGAGGAATTCGAGCTATTGGCACATGGCAATGGATGATGCTTTTAGTTAGCTCTCCAACGCAACTGGAATCGGGTCAATCGGAGTTCGGGAGAGAAAGTTATGGCCAAAACCGTGAGACCGCGCAGAAGGGGCGAGAAGCTGCGTCGACAGACGCCAATCAGCATCGATCGACGCCGACCAAGAAGCCATGTCGATCGATGTGGATCAGCCACGATCGACGCAAGGCTGTCTGCTGGAGCGGAAATTCGAGGAAAAATAGATTTATTCATATCTTTAGCCCTAGATTTGATAGGATACACAACCACCACTATAAATACCTATGTAAATTCGATTTTTCAGTACCAATCATTATAGTATTCAGTTTTTAGAGTTTGGAGACTTGGGGAACACGAAACCCTTTTATTTTCTTGTAAGTTTTTTATGTTTATGCAATTTAATATGTTTTCTTTTGGATTTCTATCTGCGGTGAGTGGCTAGAAACCCTAGCGGGTTCTAGGGGTTGATATTATTATGGATGCATGTTAGGATTAATTAATTAGGTTCATGATTCCTGTGTTTATTCTATAATTCTAGATTAATTCAAGGACCGAGAGGTGACGATTAATTTAGATGTCTAGCTATTGATAGAAGGACCGAGAGGTGAATATTAATAGTGGGAATAGGAATGCATGATACAATCTACACTATCCAAACAGATGTACTAGACTGTAGGAATTGAACTGATTTGCTTATCAGATTGACTAATTTGGTGTACTTTGAGACCGAGCGGAGATAGTCACTAGTTAGTAATCTAGGTTATATTTTCCAAACAAGGAAATATAGCATTGTTGCAGTATTCCACCTGATAAATTAATTGATTCCTACATGTCATCCATATTATGAATTCTTCCCTAGAATCTGTGTTCCTTTAAATTTGCTTTCCAAACTACTTTAATTTTCTGCATTGTTTTCTTTACTTTTATAAAACCCTGATTTTGGATCTCTCAAACAATGAATCTTAGGATCATAGCTAGTATATAGGATAGTTTCCCCACACAATTCCCCTGGATCGATAACCTTAGGGTTTACAAATTTATTTGCCGCTGTTATTATAATTAATCTGTTAGAAATAGCAGTGATCAGTAGCCTGTGCTTATCTATGTAGGAGTTCTTCTCATCATAAGTTTGATCTCTAAAAGTGCGGATGGTCAGAAGCCTCATACGAACTTCCCCCTCATTTATCTACCTCGTCTTAGCTTGGGCTCTCCACTCTTTTCCCCAAACCTCCTCCGATCTCCAGATAGTCAGTCCCAATCTGGCCTACATTATGGGATGGTCTTCATCTTTTAGCTCATGCTTGGCCAGATCGAATCGCCTCCATCTCCTAAACTCTCATCGCAAGATTTCACAGGCCTCAGTATCCTCAACCAAAATCTCAGGATAGAGTAGGTTGATTTCTTCAGAGATTCTTCACTCTATCCATTTTGAAATCTGTGCGCCAAGAAATGAGCTTGGCATCCCCGACATCAGGAAGACTAACTAGTGGGCACCAATGTCGCAGACGTTCAGAAGAGACTTCAGGATGTGGTAGCCCACTTAAAGGAATTTATATCCGCCAAACTGACTGGTCTTGAAATTTGCTCCTTGGCCCTTGAATCCCACGGGTGGTACCTCCACACCCATGCATATTTTTAGCAAAGTCAAATTCCTCATGGATGATAGGATTCCTCAACTCGGTCTCTTCATCTCATTGGATCAGGGAGTCATCAGGTGATATCTCAAAGTCAGCTTCACCTCCCTATCCACCATGAGATGACTCAGCATGCCCCGACTCGATCTACTCAAAACAGTCAGGTTAGCATTAGAAGAATTTGTGCCTGACTGTTTATTGACATTGTGGATCTCAAGAATACATTCTCCTAACTCTCTTGTGGTCCTGCACAAAAGTTATGGCCAAAATCGTGAGACTGCGCAGAAGGGTAAAAAAGGACAAAAAATGGTCTTTGTTTCGACGGACGTGATGCCTAAGTTGATCGACGTAAAAGCCACGTCGACCAACGCGATTTTTTTTTGCAAAATTTTGGAAGATTTTCACATATATTGGGCGAGAATTGCTTGGGATTCAAGTTACACATTAATTTGGAAGCATTGAAGACCTAAAAAGGCAAGTTTTTCAACCAAGGAAATCATTCCTTTTGATGTTTTGGGCAAAGAAGGAAAATATCAAATATCATCAACTCAAGAAGGAAATGCCTAATTTCACAAATTCCTACCATTCAAGAGTTTTACCCTACTCCTATATAAACTCCTGTCTAGTTCATTATTTATCATTCCAGTCCAATTTTAAATTCTAGTTCATAGTTTAGTTTTCTTTAGTTTTAAGGGCTGGAATCAAAACCTTTATTTTCTTATACCTTTATTTCAATGTATTTAATATGCTAGGATAGACTCTTTATTAGATTCCAGGGTTTCTCCATCTGTGATACATGTTTTGATTCTAATTCTTCAAACCCTTAAATTGGTTTAAACTCTTTGGTTTTATTTTGAATCTATTTTCAATTGAAGGATCGAGGTAAAAATTGGAATAGGTTTTTGTTATTAATTAATGGACCAAGAGGGGAAAATTGATAATAGAAAGTAATAGTTTAATACATTTGATTTTCTGTCCAACAAAGAAGAATTCATTTGTAGGATTAATATGATTTTTATAAGATTGATTAACTTGTGTTTTTGAGACCGAGATGAGACAATGACTAGTTAATAATCTAGGTTTTAATTGCCCAAAAAAGGAGTTAATTCCACTTTATCCAAATTTTCCACCAAAAATATATTTTATGGGTTTGAATTATTTGTTTCTTGCATGTTGATCAGATTGGTAGATTTACCTAGGATCTGTGCTTTATTTTATTTAAATTTCTTTTAAAAGTATTTTCATAAAAACCAAAACCCCTTCAAATTTGGATTTTCCCAAACAAAAGATTGAAAAATTGTATTCAGTACATGAATTACATTCTTTACACTATCCTTATGGGTTTGACAACCTTCGAGTATTTATAAATTTATTTGTCCTACGCTATAATATGAGTGCATATTTTGCATCATTCACAAACTAAGGTAGCTTCATAAAAAATAACATTGCATGTAGGGCCGGCCCTGTAATTTTGGGGGCCCTGTGCAATGAATATAGATGGTGCCCCTATTTTACTATTATAATTATAAATGAAAAACTAATAAAATATAATATAAGTATAAAATATAGCTCATTTAATCTTTAACTACAAGTTGTTCATTTCTTCAAAAAATAAAAACTACAAGTTGTTTAAAAACTATAAATTGCAAAAAGTCATGTTTTTACAGATTATTTACAGATACCCTTATAATTCTCTTTTATTTTATAACAAGACTAGTCACTAAGAATTTCACAATCTATTTGTTATAAAATAACTAACAATCTATTAGATCATTTTTCCATTCAAGAATATTTTTTCCAAATTCTTTTAAATAGACTAATCACATTTTTAAATCATAAAATCTAATATAATATAGTGAAGAATAGTATTTTGATATCTTATTATTTATTTTACTTGAATTTTTAAACTTATATAAGGCAACATATAAATTTAAGTCATCTATTGTTTTGTTTTAATTAAGTTAAAGATGAATTTATTTACTTTCGGATTAATGTAATTTTGTAAATTTAATACTAAAATAAATAAATAATATATTAATAGTAAAAATTCTATAAAAATGGTGCCCCAAAAATTTTGGGGCCCCGTGCGGCACACCTCCCGCACGGCCTCAGGGCCGGCCCTGATTGCATGTTATCTCTACAAGTTTGGTAGTCTTATTGAATACTCGATATCTCTTGTAAGATGGGTGTCCATATCCAAGTAACACACATTCATCAGCTTTAGGAGAAAAAGCATTCAATTTTGGCATTCCATTATTGTGAACATAACATGGTGAGCCAAAAGCACGAAGATGAGCTAAGGAAGGCTTACGACCATGAAATATCTCATAAGGGGTCTTCTGAAGTCTGACATTGATGCCACTTCTATTTTGAGGGTAGCATGTTGTCATCAATGCTTCTCCCCAAAATTAATCGTAGCATAACAACTTGTTGGAAAATGGTCCACGCTTTCGATGAACACACATGAGTTTGATTTCGAAACTAAATCTCTGTAGTATTCTTATTTTCGTGTGTTTGATAATGTTTTCATCAAATACGTTGTACTCAAATCTGCATGTATTTTTAAATATATAGGTTGATGCCTATTTATTCTTATATATAATATTTGGAATATTTTTCTTGATGTCACATAGTTATATATAGTTACATGAAAGAATAATTTCTTCATATTTGTCTCTACTATAGCTTTTCATAAATAGTACTAGTACGGTCAGTATACGAGCTCGGCGGTTGTGCCGTCAGAGTCGGAGCCGCTATCGCTGCCACCAGCACCACAATCTTTGGAACAAATGCAGCGGCGGAGGAAGCCCTTGCAACTTCCAGATAGAAAACCTTCCTTCTCACATATGGAAGCACAATTATCACTTCTGAAGCATGCACCCTTGAATAGCTGGCTTCTCGTCTCGCATATAGCTGCTTCTGCCCCAATAGCAATCGCTACAAATCAAATCAAAACCACATCAAATTAATCACTACTGCTACTGTAAAATGATCGATGGAAAAGAATAGAAATTCTCCAATACCATATGATTGATGTGACAATACATTAGAGATAATGATAATAATTAAAATTGATTCCATCACTTATATTATATTGTCACATCTGCACGTAAACACATTAATATGTGACCTTAATGGGTAGGTAAGCGAAAACGCGCTAAAGAAATTGCCAGTTTTCCTTACATGAAACCAAGAGGACTAGAACAGCCAACAACCTCATTGCGTGCATGTTCTTCTTCTCTATTATTTGAATATAATAATTTAATGAATTTTACACACATCTTCATGTGGTGAGACATACATATATATAGATATTTGTGATTGACATTAACTAAGAAAATACATTTAACAAACTTTGCCCCCCCACAAATCTCACCAACAAATATTAATATTTCTGGAACTACAAATAATTGTAGCAAGTCGTAATAAATGCATCATTATCTCAACTCAAGATTGTGATTTTGCTTTCTTTTTTCAAAAACTAAGCAAAGATGATTTAATGAAATTAGCCTAAATAAAAACGTGTAAAAATTACATCAACCGCTATAGTTTAATATAATAAGAAAAAATAATCGTGAATTATTGTTCAATGTTTCAAGCATTTTTAGGGGAAAATGGCCAAAACTAACAATATGTGATACTTTTCTTTATTCAAAAACAATTTAATGAAGTTGTTCCTTTCCGCTTTTAAAGCTACCGTATTCAATTTTGATTTATCATAATACAAAAATAATTTTTTGAAATAGAATAAATTAATTTAAATCACACATAAATATTCATTGAAACTCAAATCCATAATCTATTAAAAAAATCCATAATCTATTAAACACGGGGGCAAAATATTTAAACCATTTTATCTTGAGCTGGGGATCGTAATATCCTCTCTATATTTATAGACTTAGTAAAAAAACATAAAAATAATCATTAGATTAAATTATGTAATAATTCAATAGAATTTTATACGCAAGTCACATGAGATTTCCTATTCAATCTTTTAAGTTCCACTACCAATTTTATTTTTAAAATTATAAATTTTTACTAAATATTTTGTTTATAATTTTAATAAATTATAATTTAAATTAATTTTATAAGTTCAATTGAAAAATTCAATCCACCCATTTTAAGGTATATAATATTTTTAATTTTTAATTGAAATTTAATTATGAAAAATGATTAATTCATAAACATAATTTATACTCTTATAAAGTTTTGATTTTTATTCTTAAAAATCAACTATAATATATATTATTTATAATTAATTTTTATTTTTAAAGAAAAATTATTAAAATTGATAATTGAGACTGTGAAATTGTAAAGTTTCCATTTCTCCCTACAATAGGTCCACAGGCGATGTGGAAAATTCAACACAACCCCCATACTGTTGGTCCCAGAATCAGAGTATGATAGTAAGCAGCGGAAGTTTAAAAATCTTGTACTTGGTCTAAGAACTGACTTGACTCAGTTTTTCAGTTTGATGAAACTCAGTTTATCTGAGGTAAGTTTTAAGTTTCAATTCAGATATACACTTCAATACCTAGCCAAACATTGAATGTTTCAAATATGAATAAGCTTAAAGCAGAAACTTAATAAAAAAAAGTATATTGTAGTAGTTCGAAATCAAAGTCCTACATCCAGTCTTCCGAACTTAATCAAGAATCCACCAAGTTTCAGTATTACAAGCCATCTCACGATCAATGGTCAGCCTGTTAGAAACCTCCATCCTTCGCTCTGCCGACGTCACTCGCCCAAAAACTTCTTGTAAGCTTACTCTAGTTCGTCCCATAATTCAGTAATGTTGGCTTTGCCTGTCAGAATCAGATTTCCAGAGTAGGAAACTGACTGTTATGAATATTACTTAGAAAAGTAATATTCACCAAGTAAGAGCTTCAATTTAGACCTTCAGCCTCGTGCACTGCTTAGACATATGTACAGAAGTAATAATTTGAGTTCGAAACTCAAGTCTCGTGTTCAGAAGACACGGAAATTCAGATAGATTAGAAAGTTTGACAGAGTTTCTGCTTAGTTTTTCACGTGTTTCAGGTAGTTTCTTCGTTCAATCTGTCGCGCTATTTATAGGCAGAAGGGGATGACATTTTGAATTCTATCCGTTAGGCACATTGATCTAATTGTTAGAGACAAAGATTGGATCGTCCAATCATAGGGTGTCAATTTCGACACAACACAATAATCTCGACACGAACCCAAACGATAACAATAAGTTAGTGTTGAGAATTAATGAGTTTGTGTCCTTATCATGTTGAACTAATAAGGATATGAGATTTTTTTGTCGTATTCATGTTGTGTTTGTATCGTGTTCGTGTTATCTGATATTGTATCATATTGCATATCGTGTTTGTATTATATGATAATATATCATGTTTCGTGTCATGTCCGTGTTACCCACTAAAAAAAATAATGTTTTTATTTTATTTTATTATTATTACTAATGTTTTATCATCTGTCAACCTAATCTAACACTTTTCACAGGTTAATATCATGTTTGTGTTAGTATTGTGTTATCAGATCGAGTTCTTAAATGAGTTGTGGGGTGTTCTTGTCGGACCTTAATGGATCATGTCACTATCATGTCGGCACGATAACAACCCGACACGCACAAATTGCCAGCATTATCCAATAATGTCCATTATTCCTGCTCTGCTCTGCCGCCTGCTTTTCACCTTTTGCAGTGTACTTTCTACCTGCTCTTATCAGACTAACTTTTAGCTCGAGGAATCTAAGTTTGAGTTTCCTCGTACTGACTTTTAATTTTACTTTGAGACTTCTTAAGTCTGACTTAGACATCGTTGTGTTCCACTTGCTCTTTGGAATATTGAAACTGAAAACTTACATTTCCAAAGTCAATTTCAGTTTTTTTTTTTCATTAGGAAAACTCAATTTCTAGAAACTAAGTTTCTAGCCTTACTAAGTTTTAAGCACAAACACTTGTCTTCAGTACTTCAAGCTTCTTTGGTTCTTCTCTTTAAGTTCATAAACTTAGTTCATGTTATATCGAGTTTTGTCTTCTTGAATTCTTTTATCAGAAACTCAGTTTTTGATTACTCCGCTCGATCTTCAGCATTTAAGTTTCTAATCTATTACAACTCGATCAATCCTACACAAGAATTACATTTCGAAACTCTAGAAACTTAATGCTAATTTAAGTTTTGACACATCAAATATCAAATTAGGAAGGAACATGAAACTCAATTTCTAACAGTTTTCCCCTTGTTGATGTTGTCAAAACTACTTAACTGAGTCAGAAAAGGAAAGGAAACGTGGTGAAGTTTGTTTACATCGACACTACTCAATACACAAATCTTTTATCTAACCTACTCTATTTGATCTTCCCCTGAATTGGAGAGATATTTCTCGATTAATCTAAATAGAGTGCAAATGTAACTTTGCTGATCACACCAAAAATATGAGTTCAACCAGATTAAAACAATTAGAAAGAGAGAGATAGAGAGAGACAATGAGTGGTTGTCCTCAATTCAATTTCCAACATTTCATTAGATGTGGAAATTACAAGTACAAATCAAACCCTATAAACCGAAAAGTAGAAACAAAGTAAAAAAGAAATGAAGTACCCAGAGGTTCATGGAGGATGTTGATCGGATGTAGACGGCTTAGATCCAGACAATTTCTTCACCAATTCTATGAGCGTTTGAAATTGATCCTGCCTCCTCTTCTCTTCAGCCTCTTCCCTCCCTATTATTTCAGTCTCCTTGGCTTCTCTCTTCTTTCTTTCTTCTTCTTCTTTGAGTTTTCTCACCTCCTTTTCTCTTCGGCGATCCTCTTCCCCTTTTTTGACAATAAAAACAAGGGTTGAGACTGTTTTTTTGATAAAGGAGAGGGACTCAGATGTTTCAGATTCTTTTCTATTCTTCTCATAAAGTTTGGCCTTAATCTCTTCAAGTTGATTCTAGAAGTAAGTTTGCATCCCAATCAACACAACCGACTGTGAGAAATTTGAACAGGTTTGAATTTCAGAGCCAGGTATCTCTGTTTCGATCACAGCTGGCGCAAAGGGCACCACTTTCAATTTCATTTGCCTCTCTGCCTATGCCTTCTATCTTTCTTCTACTTCCTTCCTCATCAGTTCTTCCTCGTGCCTCTTCTTCTTCTTCTTCTTCTCAGCTTCTTTGGCCACAATCAACCTCCTGGTCGTGTTTGCCCTTATCAAAATAGCCGTCTTGGCCAAGTTGTCACAACCAAAGCTTGCAATAGTATGTATAATCTAAGCTGCTATATATGAAGTAGATTGAATAGTTAGTGCAGCAGACAGAGACAAAGCCTACTCAAGTTCCGTCTTTTCCTGCTATGCAATTGCAATCTCTTCCTTAGCTTTCTGCAACTCTGCTTCTAAACTCCATTGCTACTCGCAGAGTCTCCTCACCTTCTCTGTCTTCGCAACAATGTATTTTTTATATGTATCCGGAGTGGGAGCTGGATTCCACTATCCTAAGAGATAACATAAATCAAGGGGGAATTCATACTGGAGTCTTCCAAGCTTACAATGTTGATGATGATCACGAAGACCCAGGAATTCACACTGGTAATTCTAAAGGCCACATTGATGATCAAGAAGCCATGATTGAGGATACTCAAGCTTAGTCAGACATCAAAATAAATGCTGATGCATATTGCGGAGTACAGACTGAAGACGGGGATCAAACCAAAGACAGTGCTCAGAGCAATCCTCCAGTATTGTCCAACCAAGGCACAAACAATGAACTTTTGGGAAACAAGATCAGCCAGGAAGACTATTTTCTCACGGATGTGCCCGTCGCAAACATTCATTCTGAGGATCCCTTCACTCATTCCATAGAGGTCGAAGAACTTCGTAGACCCAAAAGGCTTCACAACCGTCCAGTAGAAGTTTTACTGGATGATATCACCAATTCAGTCTGAACTAGACAAGCCAGTGCGCTACTCACGTGCTACATCTCTCATGTCAAACCTACCAAAGTAGCAGATACACTTCAATCAACTGACTAGATAAACGCAATGTAAGAGGAGCTTGCAAAATTCACACGCAATCATGTTTGGGACTTGGTTGATTGTCCATCACATCAGTCCGTGATCGGAACTAAGTGGATATTCAAGAACAAGCAATATGAAGTTAATAACATAGGCAGAAACAAAGCGAGACAAGTGATCGATGCAAAATCTGCACACAGGTTATAGCAAAGGGTAAATAAATTTATAAATAACCCGAAGGTATGTCGAACCCACAGAGATAGTGCAACGAAAGTAATTCATTTTAGTTTGTTTTCTTGAATAAATTAAGCATGAGCATATTTTAGTAGGTATTATGCTTGTCATGGAAAATGGGCCACGCTTTCGATGAACACACATGAGTTTGATTGCTAAACTAAATCTCTGTAGTATTCTTATTTTCGTGAGTTTTATAATGTTTTCCTCTAATACGTTGTACTCATATCTGCATGTATTTTTAAATATATAGGTTGATGCCTATTTATTCTTATATATAATATTTGGAATATTTTTCTTGATGTCTCATAGTTATATATAGTTACATGAAAAAATATTTTCTTCATATTTGTCTCTACTATAGCTTTTCATAAGTAGTACTCGTAGGTCAGTATACGAGCTCGGCGGTTGTGCCGTCAGAGTCGGAGCCGCT
>JAPKLW010000328.1:143148-155537 GCA_026898455.1 Plectranthus barbatus
ATAGCTGCTTCTGCCCCAATAGCAATCGCTGCAAATCAAATCAAAACTCCATCAAAATAATTACTACTGCTACTGTAAAATGATCGATAGAAAAGAACAAAAATTCTCCAACACCATACGGTTGATGTGACAATGCATTAGAAATAATGATAATAAATAAAATTGATTCCATCACTATCAGCACGTAAACACCTTAATATGTGACCACAATGGGTAGGTAAGAGAAAACACGCTAAAGAAATTGCCAGTTTTACTTACATGAAACCAAGAGGACCAGCACGGCCAACACCCTCATTGCGTGCATGTTCTTCTTCTCTATTATTTGAATATAATAATTTAATGAATTTTACACACAGCTTCATGTGGTGAGACAAATATATATATAGATATTTGTGATTGACATTAACTAAGAAGATACATTTAACAAACTTTTCCCCCTCACACATCTCACCAACAAATATTAATATTTCTGGAACTACAAATAATTGTAGCAAGTCGTAATAAATATATCATTATCTCAACTCAAGATTGTGATTTTGCTTTCCTTTTTCAAAAATTAAGCAAAGATGATTTAATGAAATTAGCCTAAATAAGAACGTTTAAAAATTACATCAACCGCTACAGTTTAATATAATAAGACAAAATATCCGTGCATTATTGTTCAATGTTTCAAGCATTTTTAGGGGAAAATGGCCAAAACTAAATCTATGTGATTCTTTTCTTTATTCAAAAACAAATTAAAGAAGTTATCCCAATCAAATACAAACAAATGTTGTTCCTTTCCGCTTTTTAAGCTACAATATTCAATTTTGATTTATCATAATTATGTAGATAATTTTTTGAAATAGAATAAATTAATTTAAATCACACATATCCATCGTAATATCCTTTATCTATATTTATTGACTAAGTAAAAAAACATAAAAATAATCATTTGATTAAATTATGTAATAATTCAATAGAATTTGGTACGAAGTCACGTGAGATCTCATATTCTATCTTTAAGTTCCACTCCCAATTCTATTTTTGAAATTATAAATTTTTACTAAATATTTTGTTTATAATTTTAATAAATTATAATTTAAATTAATTTTAAAAGTTCAATAGAAAAATTCAATCCACCCATTTTAAGTTATATAATACTCCCTCCGTCCCGGCTGAATTGTCCCGGGTTGACCGGGCAGAATAACCAAGGAGTGTGAGTGTAAAGTAGGTTGAGTGGAGTTAATATTTTATTGTTGAGTGTGAAAAAGTTACCTTTTTAAGTAATGGGACAATTGAGGTGGGACGGACGAAAAAGGAAAGTGGGACAATTGAGGTGGGACGGAGGGAGTATTTTTTATAATTATTTTTATTTTTTAATTGAAATTTAATTATGAAAATGATTAATTCATAAACATAATTTATACTCTTAAATTTTTTTATTTTTATTCTTAAAAATCAACTAGAATATATTATATTATACTTAATTGTTATTTTTACAAGAACAATTACTAAAATTGATAATCGAGAGAGTGAAATTGTAAAGTTTCTATTTCTCCCTAAAATAGGTCTACAGTCGATAAGGAAAATTCAACACAACCCCCATACTGTTGGTCCCGGAATCAGAGTATGATAGTAAGCAGCGGAAGTTTAAAAGTCATGTACTTGGTCTGAAAACTGACTTGACTCAGTTTTTCAGTTTGATGAAACTCAGTTAATCCCAGGTATGTTTTAAATTTTCAATTCAGATATACACTCCAATACTTAGCCAAGCATTAAATGTTTCAGATATAAATAAACTTAAAGCAGAAACTTAATAAAACAATATATTATAGTAGTTTGAAATCAAAGTCCAACGTCCAGTCTTTCGAACTTAATCGGGAATCCACTAAGTTTGAGTATTACAAGCCTTCTCACGATCTATGGTCAGCCTGGTAGAAACCTCCGTCCTTCGCTCTGCCGACGTCACTCACCTAGAAACTTCTTGTAAGCTTACTCTAGTTCTTCCCAGAATTCAGTAATGTTGGCTATGCCCGTCAGAATCATATTTCCAGAGTAGGAAATTGATTGTTATGGATATTACTTAGAAAAGTAATACACACCAAGTAAGAGCTTCAATTTAGACCTTCAGCCTCGTGCACTTAGACAGATGCACGAAAGTAATAATTTGAGTTTGAAACTCAAGTCTCGTGTTCAGAAGACACGAAAATTCAGAGAGCCATGAGTAGAAAGTTTGACAGAGTTTCTTCTTAGTTTTTCGCGTGTTTCAGGTAGTTTCTTCATTCAATCTATCGAGATATTTATAGGTAGAAGGGGACAATATTTTGAATTCTATCCGTTAGGCACATTGATCCAATCATTATAGACAAAGATTGGATCATCCAATCATGGGGGTGTCAATTTTGACTTGAAACGATAATCCCGACGTGAACCCCAACGATAACAATGAGTTAGTGTTGAGAATTAATGAGTTTGTGTCATTATCGTGTTGACGCAATAAGGATACTAGAATTTTGTGTTGTATTCATGTTGTGTTCGTATCGTGTTCGTGTTTTCCATGTATCGTATTGTGTATCGTGTTTGTATTATCTGATAATATATCATATTTCGTGTCATGTTCGTGTTCGTGTTACCACTAAGAAATTAATAAATAATATTTTATTATTTTATTATAATTACTAATATTGTATCATCTATCAACCTAATCTAACACTTTTCACAGGTTAATATCATGTTTTTGTCAATATCATGTCATCAGATCGAGTTCTTAAATGAGTCGTGTTGTGTTCGTGTCAAACCTTAGTGGATCGTGTCACTATCATGTCAACACGCTTTCGGTGAACACACTTGAATTTGATTTCTAAACTAAATCTCTGTAGTATTCTTATTTTTGTGAGTGTTTGATTATTTGTTTATCAAATACTTTGTACTCAAATCTGCATGTATTTTTAAATATATAGGTTGATGTCTATTTATTCTTATATATAATATTTGTAATATTTTTCTTGATGTCACATAGTTAAATATAATTACATGAAAGAATATTTTTTTCATATTTGTCTCTACTATAGCTTTTCATAACTAGTACTAATGCAGTCAGTATACAGGTTGTGCCGTCGGAGTTGGAGTCGTTGTCGCTGCCACCAGCGCCTGCATCACCACAATCTTTAGAACAAATGCAGCGGTGGAGGAAGCCCTTGCAACTCCCAGATAGATAACCTTCCTTCTCACATATGGAAGCACAATTATCACTTCTGAAGCATGCACCCTCGAATAGTTAGCTTCTCGCTTCACATATAGCTGCTTCTGCCGTGATAGCAATCGCTGCAAATCAAATCAAAACCCCATCAAATTAATTATTACTGCTACTGTAAAATGATCGATGGAAACGAACATAAATGCTCCAGTACCATACGGTTGATGTGACAATACATTCGAGATAATGATAATAATTAAAATTGATTAAATCACTAATATTGTATTGTCACATCAACACGTAAACACATTAATATGTGTTCACAATGGGTAGGTAAGCGAATACGCGCTAAAGAAATTGCAAGTTTCACTTACATGAAACCAAGAGGACTAGCACGGCCAACACCCTCATTGCATGCATGTTCTTCTTCTCTATTATTTGAATATAATAATTTAATGAATTTTACACACATATTCATGTGGTGAGACAAACATATATATAGATATTTGTAATTGATATTAACTGAGAAGATACATTTAACAAATTTTGCCCCCTCACAAATCTCACCAACAAATATTAATATTTCTGGAACTACAAATAATTGCAAGTTGTAATAAATGGAGTATATCATTATCTCAACTCAAGATTGTGATTTTGCTTTCTTTTTTCAATAACTGAGCAAAGATGATTTAATGAAATTAGCCTAAATAAGAACGTGTAAAAATTACATCAACCGCTATTGTTTAATATAATAAGATAAAATATTTGTGCATTATTGTTCAATGTTTCAAGTATTTTTAGGGGAAAATGGCCAAAATTAACACAATGTGATTCTTTCCTTTATTCAAAAACAATTTAATGAAGTTATCTCAATAAAAAACTAACAAAAATTGTTCCTTTCCGCTTTTTAAGCTATAGTATTCAATTTTGATTTATCATAATTACGTATATAATTTTATGAAATAGAATAAATTTAAATCACTCATAAATATTCATCGAAACTTAAATCCATAATCTATTAAAAAATCCATAATCTATTAAACATGGGGAAAAATACTTAAATCATTTTATCTTGAGCTGGGGCTCGTAATATCCTTTATCTATATTTATTGACTATGTAAAAAAACATAAAAATAATCGTTTCATTAAATTATGTAATAATTCAATAGAATTTGATTTGCAAGTCACGTGAGATCTCCTATTCTATCTTTTAAGTTCCACTACCAATTCTAGTTTTAAAATTATAAATTTTTACTAAATATTTTGTTTATAATTTTAATAAATTATAATTTAAATTAATTTTATAAGTTCAATTGAAAAATTCAATCCACCCAATTTAAGGTATATAATATTTTTAATAATTATTTTTAATTTTTAATTTAAATTTAATTATGAAATTATTAATTCATAAACATATTATAAAGTTTTGGTTTTGTGTCAATATCGTGTTATCAAATCGAGTTCTTAAATGAGTCGTGTTGTTTTCCTGTCGGACCTTAATGGATCATGTCACTATCATGTCGACACGATAACGATCCGACACGCACGAATTGCTAGCATTATCTAATAATGTCCATTATTCCTGCTCTACTCTGCCACCTGCTTTTCACCTTTTGCAGTGTACTTTCTACCTGCTCTTGTCAGACTATGTTTCTGTCCGAGGAATCTATGTTTGAGTTTTCTCGTACTGACTTTAGATTTTACTTTGAGACTTCTTAAGTCTGACTTCGACATCCTTGTGTACCACGTTCTCTTCGGAATATTGAAACTGAAAACTAACATTTCCAAAGTTAGTTTCAGTTTTTGTTTTTCTTCTAGAAAACTAAGTTTCTAGAAACTGAATTTCTGGCCTTACTAAGTTTTAAGCTCGAACACTTGTCTTCAATACTTCAAGCTTCTTTGGTTCTTCTCTTTATGTTCAGAAACTTAGTTCTTGTTATATCGAGTTTTTATCTTCTTGAATTCTTTTATCTGAAACTCAGTTTCTGATTGCTCCGCCCGATCTTCAGTATTTAAGTTTCTAGTCTATTACAACTCGATCAATTCTATACAAGGATTACATTTCGAAACCCTAGAAACTTAATACTAAAGTAAGTTTTGACACATCAAATATCAAATTAGGAAGGAACCTGAAACTCAATTTCTAACAATTTCCCCCTTTTTGATGTTGTCAAATCAACTTAACTAAGTCAGAAAAGAAAAGGAAACATGGTGAACGGAGTTTACATCGACACTACTCAATACACGAGTCTTTTATCTGGCATACTGTATTTGATCTTGCCCCTGAGTTGGAGATATATTTCTCGATTAATCTAAATAGAGTGAAATGTAAGTTTGTTTATCACACCGGAAAATATGAGTTCAACCAGGTTGAAACAATTAGAAAGAGAGAGATAGTGAGTGATTGTCTTCAATTCTGTTTCCAACATTTCATTAGATGTATAAATTACAAGTACAAATCAAACACCCTAAACTGAAAAGTAGAAACTAAGTACAAAAGAAATTAAGTATCTAAAGGTTCATGGAGGATGTTGATCGGATGTAGACGGCTTAGATCCAGACAATTTCTTCACCAATTCATGAGCGTTTGAGATTGATCCTGCCTCCTCTTCTCTTCAGCCTCTTCCCTCCTTATTCTTTCAGCCTCCTCAGCTTCTCTCTTTTTCTCTCTTCTTCTGCTTTGAGTTTTCTCTCCTCCATTTCTTTTCGGCAATCCTCTTCCCCTTTTTTTACAATATCAACAAGGGTTGAGACTGTGGTTTTGATAGAGGAGAGGGACTCAGATGTTTCAGCTTCTTTTCTATCCTTCTTATCAAGTCTGGCCTTAATCTCTTCAAGTTGATTCTAGAAGTAAGCTTGCATCCCAATCAACACGACAAACTGTGACAAATTTGAAGAGGTTTGAATTTCAGAGCCAGTCATCTCAGTTTCGATCACAGTGGGCGCAAAGGACACCACTTTCAATTTCATTTGCCTCTCTGCCAATGCCTTCTATCTTTCCTCTTCTTCCTTCCTACTCAGTTCTTCCTCTTGCCTCTTCTTCTTCTCAACTTCTTTGGCCTCAATCAACCTCCAGATCTTTTTTGCCCTTATCAAATTAGTCGTCTTATCCAGATTGTCACAACCAGAGATTACAATAGTATGTATTAGCTCAGTTGCTATGTTTGTAGTAGATTGAATAGTCAGTGCAGCAGATAGAGAGAGAGCCTACTCAAGTTCCTTCTTTTCCTGCTCGGCTGTTGCAATCTCTTCCTTAGCTTTCTGCAAGTCAGCTTCCACACTCCGTTGCTGCTCAGAGTGTCTCCCCACCTTCTCTATCTTCGCAGCAATGTATTTTTTATATGCCTCCGGAGTGGGAGCTGGAACTGACTCTTCCTTTATCTCAGTATGAGTAGGAGATACCTGAATAATTGTTGGTGCAAGATGGGGGCATCAGGCACAAAGATATAGTCAGCTGGAGGTAGCTTGTGCTTTTCTAGGTAGGAGTTCTTCTCATCATAACTTTGATCTCTAAAAGTGCAAATGGTCAGAAGCCTCATACGAACTTCCCCCTCATTTATCTTCCTGGTCTTAGCTTGGGCTCTCCACTCTTTTGCCCAAACCTCCTCCGATCTCCAGAAAGTCATTCCAATATGGCCTACATTATGGGATGGTCTTCTTCATTTAGCTCATGCTTGGCCAGATCGAATCGCCTCCATCTCCTAAACTCTCCTCGCAAGACTTCACAGGCCTCAGTATCCTCAACCAAAATCTCATGATAGAGTAGGTTGATTCCTTCAGAGATTTTTCACTCTATCCTTTCTAAAATCGTTGCGGCCTATAAGGAATAAGCTTGGCATCCCCGACATCAGCCAGACTAATTAGTGGGCACCAATGTCTCAAGACGTTCAGAAGAGACTTCAGGATGCACTAGCCCACTTAAAGGAATTTTATATTCGCCAAACTGTCTGGTCTTGAAATTTGCTCCTTGGCTCTTGAATCCCACGGGTGATACCTCCAAACCCCATGCATATCTTTAGCAATGTTAAATTCCTCATGGATGGTTGGATTACTCAACCCAATCTCTTCATCAGATTAGATCAGGGAGTCATCAGGTGATATCTCAAAGTTAGCTTCACCTCCCTGTCCACCATGAGATGACTCAGCATGCCCCGACTCGATCTGAAGCTGAGTCATCTCAGTTTCAGCTTGGGAGGAGGTTTCCCGTTGCACAACCCCTTCCTTTTCTCACTTTTGTCCGCTAGTTTATCAACCAACAGTTTAGCAGCAACAACATACTCCACCTCTATAGTATATGTTGCAACTGAGTGTTGTTTCTTGCTGAACCAGCTTATCAACTCATGTCCAAGAAACTGACTAGTCCCACTCATGCTCTTGCAATGAGTATGACAACCTCCAAAGTTTGAGTCTGGCTATCCATTAAGAATAAGCTCGTCGCATTTGGGATACCAAATTCCAAGTGACTCAGTGCACTTCAGATATCTTACTATTTGTTTGACAGCATACTCCGATGGCGTAAGAAATATTTGCGTAAGAAATATTGGGTTGGCTTGCTGTCAAGTATAGGAGTGAGCCTATGATTCCTCTATATGTTGATGGATTGATCGGTTATCCATCTTCATCCAATGTGATTTGCATGCTAGTGCTAATAGGAATCCTAATAGACTTAGTCTTTTCTGGAAGTAACTTTTTTATCAGGTCTCTAGTGTACTTCTTCTGATTGATGAATATTCCTTCGCTGGACTGATGAACTTGAAGTCCTAAGAAGTACTTCATTTTGCCCATCATACTAATTTGAAAAGATTTTGCATAAGCTGGGCAGATTTCTCACAAAGGCTCATTTTCTTGACCCGATAATGTCATCGACGTAGATTTGAACCAGCAAGATGTCTTCTTCATCCATGATTAGGAACAAGGTCCTGTCGATCTTCCATTTTATGAATCCATTCTTCAGTAGGAATTAGGATAGGGTCTCGTACCAAGCTCACGGGACTTGTTTCAATCCATATAGTGCTCAACGCAACTTGTATACTTGATTGCCTTCTTCAAAACCAGGAGGTTCCTCCGCATATAATTTCTCCTTTAATTTACCGTTGAAAAAAGGCACTCTTCAAGTCCACTTGATAGACAGTGAATCCATGATATGCAACATAGGCAATAAAAAGCCTTATGGCTTCTAGTCTGGCTATAGGAGCAAAGGTCTCATCAAAGTTGATTCCTTCGCATTGCGCATATCCTTTGGAAACTAGTCTTGCTTTGTTTCTGACTATGTTACCAACCTCATCTCGCTTTTTCTTGAATATCCACTTGATTTTGATCACGGACTGATGTGATGGACTATCAACCAAGTCCCAAACATGATTGCGAGTGAATTCTGCAAGCTCCTCTTACATTGTGTTTATCTAGTCAGCTGATTGAAGTGCATCTGCTACTTTGGTAGGTTTGACTTGAGAGATGTAGCACGTGAGTAGCACTCTGCCTTGTCTAATTCAGACTGGATTGTTGATATCATCCTGTACAACATCTACTGGATGGTTGCAACGCCATTTGGGTCTTTGAAGTTCTTCGACCTCTATGGATTGAGTGAAGGGCTCCTCGGAATGAACGCTTGTGATCGGCACATCCACAAGAAAATATTCTTCCAGGATGATCTTGTTTTCTAAAACATCGTTGTTTGTGCCTTGGTCGGACAATACTGGAGGATTGCTCTGAGCACTGTCTTTGGTTTGATCCCCGTCTTCACTTTGTACTCCGCAATCTGCTTCATCATTGTCTTTGACATTTGACTAAGCTTGAGCATCCTCAATCCTGGCTTCTTGATCATCAGTGTGGCCTTCAGAATTGCCAGTTTGAATTCTTGGGTCTTCATGATCATCATCAACATTGTCAGCTTGGAAGACTACGATATGAATTCCCCCTTCATTTACTTTCTCTCTTAGGATTGTGGAATTCGAGGTCTCAACATGATTGTTAACATCATCGATCCTCTCAATTGTTTGTTGGTCAATCGAGGATTTTGGTTGAGAAGGTTTATCCTTCATAGATCTAGTCGAAATAGTCAGTTTAGCATTAGAAGAATATGTTCCTGGCTGTTTATTAGCATCGTGGATCTCAGGAATATCTTCTCTCAACTCTCTCATGGTCCTGCACACAAAAAAGCCCAAATTTCTACTCACTTATCAGTTATCGCATTGTTTTCTTATTTCTTTTATGCATTTTAGTTTTTTTCTTGAATAAATTGATCATAAGCATATTTTAGTCGGTATTATGCTTGTCATGGTAAAATTTTGCAAGTTTGAGTTCAAATTCACCAAAAACCCATATCGAAAGCATTTGATGTTCAAAGAAAATGTCACGAATTCTTCCACGCATGGAATTTGAGCTCATGGAGCATGGAATTAGATAGATCTTTGAATTATCTTTCCAATTCAACTGAAATCGGGTCAATCGGAGTTTGGGAGCAAATGTTATGGCCAAACCCGTGAGACTGCGCAGAAGGGTCGAAATGGGCGAAAAATGGTCTTTGTTTCGACTGACGCGAAAGCCACGTCGATCGACAAGGATTATTTTTGCAAAATTCTAGAAGATTTTCACATATATTGGGCAAAAATTGCTTGGGATTCAATTTACACATTAATTTGGAAGCATTGAAGACCTAAAAAGGCAAGTTTCAACCAAGGAAATCATTCCTTTCGAAGTTTTGGGCAAAGAAGGAAAATATCAAATACCATCAACTCAAGAAGGAAATGTCTAATTTCATCAATTCCTACCATTCAAGAGTTTTACCCTACTCCTAAATAAACTCATGTCTAGTTCATTATTTATTATTCCAGTCCAACTTTATATTCTAGTTCATAGTTTAGTTTTCTTTAGTTTTAAGGGATGGAATCAAAATCTTTATTTTCTTGTACCTTTATTTCAATGTTTTTAATATGCTAGGATACTCTTTATCAGATTCTAGGGTTTCTCCATCTGTGATACATGTTTTGATTCGAATTCTTCAAACCCTTAAATTGGTTTAAACTCTTTGGTTTTATTTTGAAACTATTTTCAATTGAAGGATCGAGAGATGAAAATTGAAATAGGTTTTTGTTATTTATTGATGGACCGAGAGGTAAAAATTGACAATAAGAAGTAAGAGTTTAATACATTTGATTTTCTGTCCAACGAAGAAGAATTCATTTGTAGGATTAATCTGATTTTTATGAGATTGATTAACCTGTGTTTTTGAGAATGAGATGAGATAATCACTAGTTAATAATCTCGGTTTCAATTGCCCAAAAAGGAGTTAATTCCATTTTATCCAAATTTTCCACCAAAAATATATTTAATGGGTCTAAATTATTTGTTTCTTGCATGTTGATCAGATTGTTATATTTACCTATGATCTGTGCTTTATTTTATTTGAATTTCTTTTATAAGTATTTTCATAAAAACCATAACCCCGTCAAATTTGGATTTTCCCTATCAAAAGATTGAAAAACTCTATTCAGTACATCAATTACATTCGTTGCACTATCCTTGTGGGTTCGACAATCTTCGGGTATTTATAAATTTATTTGTCCTATGCAATAATTTGTGTTCAGATTTTGCATCGATTACACACTTAGGTAGCTTCATGAAAAATAATATTGCATGTTATCTCCACAAATTTGGTAGTCTTGTTGAATACTCGATATCCCTTGTGAGATAGGTATCCATATCCAAGAAACACACCTTCATCAGCTTTGGGAAAAAAAGCATTCAATTTTGACATTCCATTATTGTGAACATAACATGGTGACCAAAAGCACGAAGATGAGTTAAGGAAGGCTTACGACCATGATATATCTCATAAGGGGTCTTCTGAAGTCTGACATTGATGCCGCTTCTATTTTGAGTGTAGCATGCTGTCATCAATGCTTCTCCCAAAAGTTTCTCACCTAAGCTGGTCTCGGTCAACATGGTTCGAACTGCTTCCTTCTGTGTTGATAAGTTCATTATTTCACTCACTTATCTATATTATTTTCTACTATTCTATGTTGTTTTCTTGATTTTTTATATATATTTCATGCATGAGTCTATTATATGTGGTGTTATGCTTGTCATCGTGTGTTTTTGCAGGTTTTAGGCTTAAATTTACTGGAAAACTGTTCGGATAGCAGTTGACGTGCAAAAGTAGCAGCAAAGGGTTCCTACTTACAAGGAATTCGGGCTATTGGATTATGGCAATGGATAGATCTTTGATTTAGATTTTCAACACAACTGAAAACCGTGAGACCGCGCAGAAGGGGCGAGAAAGTGAAGGCACTTTCGACCGATGTGGAGCCACTTCGATCGACATGGATGACACGCATTGATCGATGCCAAGCCATTTCAATTGACGCACGACCCAAAAAGGCAAAAATTCAATTAAATTTGAATTATATCATATCTTTAGCCCTAGACTTGATAAGATACACATACACCCCTATAAATAGCCTTGTAATTTTGAGTTTTAGGTATTTTTTTTCATCATTCGTCATCTTTCTATTAGCATTGGAGTTTTTAGAGCTTTGAGAGTTGGGAAACTGATAAGCTCATTATTTTACTCGCTTATCTATATTATTTTCTACTATTTTATGTAGTTTTATTGAGTTTATATATATATATTATGTGCATGAGTCTATATTAGGTGGTATTATGCGCGTTTTGGTGTTTTTGTAGGATTTTAGGCCTAAGTTCATGAGAAATCCATTCCGGAAGCAGTGACGTGTAAGAGTAGCAGTGACGATTTCGTCCACAAGAGGAATTCGAGCTATTTGCACATGGAAATGGATGATGCTTTGAGTTAGCTCTCCAACGCAACTGGAATTGGGTCAATCGGAGTTCGGGAGAGAAAGTTATGGCCAAAACCGTGAGACCGCGCAGGAGGGGCGAGAAGCTGCGACGACAGACGCCAATCAGAAGCGATCGACGAAGACCAAGGAGGCCCGTCGATCGACATGAATCAGAAGCGATCGACGCAGAGGTGTCTGCTGGAGCGGAAATTCGAGGAAAAACGGATTTATTCATATCTTTAGCCCTAGATTTGATAGGATACACATCCACCACTATAAATAGCCTACTAAACTCGATTTTTGAGTATTCCTTATCATACTTTCGCTTTACAATTTGGTTTTGAGAGTTTGGAGACTTGGGAAACGCGAAACCCTTTATTTTTTGTAAGTTCTTTACTTTTATGCAATTGAAT
>JAPKLW010000328.1:155547-173559 GCA_026898455.1 Plectranthus barbatus
TCATTGCAGTATTCCACCTGTTAAATTAATTGATTCCTACATGTTATACATAATAAGAGTTCTTCCCTAGAATCTGTGTTCTTTAATTTGCTTTCCAAAACTCCTTTAATTTTCAAGTATTGTTATCTTTATTTTCCAAACAAAACCCTGATTTTGAATTCCTCAAACAATGAATCTTAGGATCATAGCTAGTACATAGGATAATTTCCCCATACAATTCCCCTGGATCGATAACCTTAAGGTTTACAAATTTATTTGCCACTGTTATTATAATTAATCTGTTAGAAATAGCAGTGATCAGAAACTCGAAACCCTTTACTTTTTCTTGTAAGTTCTTTACTTTTATACAATTTAATATGTTTTCTTTTGGATTTCTATCTGCGATGAGTGGCTAGAAACCCTAACGGGTTCTAGGGCAATAACTAATTAATCTTAATTGCATGTTTAATTGATTAACACAAATTGCATGGTTTTGAATTCCTGTTTTAATGATTAGAGTCTAGAATTGAATTCAGATCAAGAGATAAAATTGATTCTAGGTTCATAGTTATTAATTGAAAGACCGAGAGGAGAAAATTAGTAACAGGAAAAGGAATTTGAATAAAATTAAAATATATGTCCTAGGGGAGGTATTAATCTGTGGAATTATAAAAGGTTGATTATTACTGTGTTATTGAGGCCAACAAAGCACACACATTCACATAATAGTAACCTAGGCTATATTTGTCTAACCAAGAAGTTATAGTATTTTCATGATTTCCCACCAATGTAAGTTAATTAATTGATATGTATTTTTATTGATAGTTCGCCCTAGAATCTGTGTCCCTTTAAATTGGTTTACAAAACCTTTAAATTCTCGTCAGTTTCCTTTAATTTTCTAAAACAAAAACCTGATTTCTGTTGACTCAAAAAATGGATTCAGGATCATGGCTAGTACATGAAGTAATTTTGTTACACAATTCCTCTGGGTTTGACAACCTTGGGTTACTCTTATAAACTTATTTGCCACTGTTATGCAATTAATCTGTAGAATTTTACAGTGATCAAGCGTTCAATTCATTTGTTATGCTAGGCCATTCTGCTGCGGAGTTCTTGGAGTAGAACGCTCATGCCTGATGCCTGCTTCCGCACTGAAATCCATTAGAGGCCCTTTGCAAAACTCTGTTCCATTATCGGATCTCATTCTCTTCACAGTAGTCTCTCGCTGGTTCTGGTCTCGCATGATCAATTCTGGCAGTACTATCTTCACTTCGTCCTTGGCTCTAAGAAGCTTGATCCACGTATAGCGCAAGTAGTCATCTCTTTCCACCAATGGTTGGGGGAGTTACAGTACCAAACAAGTCCATATCGAGTAACTCCAACACTCGGGTAGTGCTTGGGCTAACTGCTTTATTCTTGAAGGAGGCCTTGGTTTGCTTCCCTTGCTGACAGGACTTGCAAACTCCTTCTTCCTTGAACACTCCATTTGGTAAACCCTTCACCAAATCATGATTAGCTAAATAATTAATTGATTTGAAATTTTAATGGCTCAGTCTTTTGTGCCACAACCAGTTTGATTCAGTTGTACTGGTGGCAGCAAAGCATGAATTTGTCTGCCCACTCAGCCTATCTACTACATAGAGTCCACCTTTGCGAACTCCCCTCAGCTTGATATCTCCAGTGACTTTATCCTTGATTTGGCATTCAGATTCTTCAAATGAAACCACACAACCATTCTCGTTGAGTTGATTGACGCTTAGTAAGTTGTGCTTCAAATTAGTGACCGGTGACACATTTATTAATCTCAGCCCATTCTGTTCGATGCATCCTCTTCCAATAACTCTCCATTTGGAATTATCACCAAACATCACTAATGGTCTTCCAATAACTCTCCATTTGCTGACAGGACTTGCAAACTCCTTCCTCCTTGTTTCCTGTCATGTGAGCTGAGCAACCTTATCGAGGATCCATTCATTTTTGTCCTACTGTACTTGTTCCTGCTTTCACAAGGATTTAATATTTAGGTCCCCGAGTATCTGCGGGTCCTACTGTTTTAGCTCGTGTGATCATCCCTTTAGGAATCCACACTGTTGTGATTTTAATAGCAGATGTAATCATGTTGTTGTTACTGACAGGAACCTTTCCCTTCCTTCTAAAATAATGCATGTTTTTATATTGGAAATGTGTGGTTGTGTGTGGAGTTCTCTTGGAAGTACGTTTCTTCTGAGAACCTCGGAATCTATGTTTCAGATGTGAATACCTTGGTGGAAGCTTGTTGTACAAGTGTGAACCACCTTTGGTTAGCCTTCAAAGCCTTTAAATATAGGTTGTGATATAGCTCTAGCCTACTTGGTTTATTCCTCCTCTCAAGTTGTACTTGAGATTTGGTTCCCCGATTGGTATGCTGACCAGGTTGAGTGTTCAGCTTCCTCGCAGAATGTACTGACTGCTTGGCTGAACTAGTCAAGTAAGCTGACATCCTTGCAGTAGGAATGTACTGCTTGGCCAACTTTTCAGGTCGTTCTAGCTTCCTGTCAGTATGCGATCCTGTCAATTTGGGGTTATTCTTTTTAACCAGTTTAACCTTTGACTTGGACTTGTTTTTCTCATTGAGGTTGTTGGCTAACCAACCTTTAGCATTGCCAATATGAATAGGCACTTTAAATTCTACCTCTTGACCGCTTGACTCACATTGAGTACCAAGATGTTCTTTGACAAAAACAATAGGTCTCTTAGTACTAGTAAATACAGGATTTTCACTGTTCAAATCATTTTCATATCCTAATCCTAGCTCATCTGAAGGCTCTTTCATGCATTACATGACTTCATCAAGCCTTCTTGAGCCTTTCTTAAAAAAGCACAGTTTTTCATCTTGCTCGAGGATGGTTAGATTTAAGGAGTTACACTCAGATTTTAAATCTTGAAAATCTTTAAACAGTGCTGAGTGTTCTTCCTTCAATTTTGCTAGCTCTTCACTAATAGACCTCGATTTTGCAATCTCTTCGGTCAAGATAGAAATATGTGATCTTAGTGATGTGTTTTCGCCAGCTATGACATTTTTGATTTCATAAAATTTTTTAAATTCATGCGATAAAATGTCTAGAGTGATTTCCTCTGAATCAGAACAGTATGACTCAGATTCATCAAAAGCATATGCTGACTGAATGATAACAGGTGAGGTGGTTACCTGCTCACTTGAAGTTGTGAATGTCGTCTCTAGTTTTGCTTCAATATCCTCTTCAGCCTCTTCCCCAATCGCAATTGGAAATGCTAGAAGTGCTTCCTCGTCAGCTTAATCTTCAGATAAGTAGTCCCCATCATGATCAGGAATGTCCGACATCTCTGTTCTTGTTAGCATGGCTTGTGCTACGGCATTTGATGCTCGGTGCTTGAAGACTTTTCTCAGTCTTTCCTTTCCTCCTTGTCCACAAAAGGACAATCAAACTTTTGGTGTTCAGAGGAACCACATTGGAAGCATGCTCTATGAGTTCTCTTGATGAACTTCTTTTCATCTGCATTGGTTGCTTCCTTCTTCTCTTTTGCCTTCTCGAGGAGTTTGGAAAGCCTCATCATTTGATCTTCCAGCTTGACAATTGAGCTATCTTCCTTCTTGGATGGAGAACCAGATGTCTTTGGTTTCTCTTGTATTAAGCTCAACTGACTAGCTGGTCGACAGTGTGGAAGGGTTTCTTGGTCTTTCATTTAGAATCCCTCTTTGCAAAGTAAGTTGTGTCTTTAGCAAGATTACTTGGTGAACTAGCTGCTCGCATGGCTTCGTTCTTGTTCACCAATTGAATATCCCATTCGTGGGCTTGTAGCTGGGCAAACAACTCCTTGGTCGTCATTTTGGATAAATCCTTCTTTTTAATGCGATTGTTTTAACGAACCAATGCTCCTTTGGCCTTTTGGATAGGATCATGGCATTGAGATCTGCATTTGAGTATGGCCTATCCAAAGCCTTAAGCTCGCTAATGATGGTATTGAATCACTTCTTCATCGCCTTTATGGTCTCTCTTGGTTGCATCTGGAATGACTCATATTTGTCGACACACACTTGTATTGTATTGCGCTTCATTTGATCAGTTTCATGGCAGAGTGTGTCGAGGTTGCTCCATACTTCTTTGGCTTTGTTGAACTGTATGACTTCCTCTACCAAGGCATTGGGTAGAGAGGATAGTATGGCTTCTTAAGCTACTCTGTCGAGTTGCTTTCTTCTTATATCTTCTGAGCTCCATTCGTTATACGATTTTTTTGATGATTCTTGCGCCTACATCTCCTAGAGGTGGAAGAGTTTTGGTGAATCTATTCTCCATCGCCTTTATGGTCTCACCTAGTTGCATCTGGAATGACTCACATTTTTTGACACACACTAGTATTTTATTCCGCTTCATTTGATCAGTTTCGTGGCAGAGTGTGTTGAGGTAGCTCCATACTTCTTTTGCATTGTTGAACTGTATGACTTCCTCTACCAAGGCGTTGTTGAGGTAGGAAGGATAGTATGGCTTCTAGAGCTACTATGTCTAGCTGCTTTCTTTTTTTGTCTGCCGAGCTCCATTCATCTTACGGCTTTTTGACGATTCTTGCACCTACATCTCCTAGAGGTGGAAGAGTTTTAGTGATCTTTTCCAACCCCTTTTCTAGTACCGCTATCATCTCGGGATGAATGCTCTTTAGTTGAATGGAAGATCTCTTCTTCCACATCTCGTACTTTTCTGGATTGTACGGCGGCAGCTTTATCATTTTCATCATGGTTGTACCTGAGCTAGATTAACAACAAATGTGTGCAAGGATTGGATACCAGTCCTAAGCGACTCAAAACGACTTGTCTGTAAGGGTTGATCGCTATGATACCACTTGCTGGTCCTGGTTTATCAGAGTGTAAAGTATAGGTGCAGCGGAAAAATAAGTTGTTTGTTCGGTAAGCTTTCATTTATCCAAGCTAAGGGTGACGTGTTAGCTTGGCTTGTAAAATCTTGTTTAGGTACTTAGCATCAACTAAGCTTAATTTCTACAACACTTGAGTGTTAAATTTTAAATTAAGGATATGCTGACAAATAAGGAAAGCTAAAAATGACAAACATATTTATAGTGGTTCGGACTAAATTGTCCTACGTCCACTCTTCAGACACTTGGTCTGGTAATCCACTAAGCTTAGAACTGTTACAAGTGCTCCAATGATATATAGCTTATTGGTGAATACCTCGTCCACCAATCGACAAGGGCACTCGCATGGTCCTTGGTTGATTCTTCGTTTCGCAGCTGCTTATAGTGTGGGCGTGAAGGAATTTGTGAACTGAATCACTTAATCCATTAGCCGAGATCATTAACTGGAATATCAAAAATAAATTGCAATGCCTATGATTAATCCTAGCATGCACCTATTCATTTATGCATAAGGGGGTTTTACGGAATACCTAGATTGTAGAAACCTGAAGAACGTAGTGCATAGAAATTTGATCCTCAATCATTTTCCCGCGTACCAAGATTTATTCCTAACAGATTAAGGGATTAAATCTATGAAATTAATTAGATTAATTTGAAAACAAACAGAGAGAGAGAGAGAGATAAGAAAGAACACGATCCTCCTGATCTGATCTTCTAATTTGTATCCCAACTCCAATCCGAATATCAGGTGAAGACTCCCTTCGGATTCCTTGCCCGGTTGAGAAGCAGAATTTCCTCCTTGTTCTCAGATCTTAGTCAATCACCACGGCTCCCAAATCCTGGTTTGCTGTGTTGCAACTTATGATCTTGCGGTGTGTTGATATCTGAGAAATTGAAGCCTATTTATAGGAAATTCTGGACTTTTATTAGGCCTGAGTTTTCATGGGCCAGACCAGGGACCAGAATGCAAATAGCAAATAAGGCCTATTAATTAAATAATTCCCATATTCAACCCATAATATAATTAATTAATTAATATTGATTCATTCCACCAAAGAATCAATAGTATCCTACCTATTTGCTACCACATTTTGAGGTACGGGTTACATGGGTACGGTATATCCCCACATTTAAGGTTACAGACATTCGTTAATTAATTTAGGCTCTGACAAGCCATTTAATTAATTAGAATCTTATATTCCTGAGTCAATCCACTCAAACCTTTTCACTTATGCTCGAACTTAATCACCCTGCAGGACTTCAGCATAAATAACCTTTTGAGCTGCTCAGGGAATATCACCATCCTATGCTGGATGCGGTTACCTAGTTCCAATACCAGACAGTCATACACAAACAGCTATCACCCAAGATACAGATATACAAGCTCAACTATAACCTTTCACTGCAACTCAAAGTGTTACACAATCTGTGTATACTTCTGTACCTTCATTTAGGTTTTAGGTTCTCATCAAGCCATAAAGATCTAGATTCTTTTAATGTCAGATAAAAGAATCGATCTCAACTTAGGTCCTTATCAATGCGTGCCCCACAACAGCATTTGCGACACATGTTTGTTAATTCAGACAGGAGATGAACATACAAAATTTCTAATTCTTAGTATATTAACCAATCGACCTTGTACATAATAAACCAATCATAATTCTTTCAGTATATAAATCCATCAATATCCCACTCATACTCAAAGCATTATTCAAGGTTTTCCAGAGTATAAAGCTTCTAAACTAATCTCTCTATTACATCAATCATTCTATGTGGCTGGCTTTGCCCTCAGCCCAAGTTTACATACATGCATCTCGTAAACTTTCTGAGTCAGAGCTTTTGTGAATGGATCCGCTAGATTATTCTTTGTATCAATATTCTCTACCAGCACATCACCCCTTGCTACGATCTTTCGTATAATATGGTACTTCCTCTCTATGTGTTTTGTTGCTTTGTGAGTTCGTGGTTCCTTTGAATTAGCCACAGCTCCCGAATTATCACAATATACCGTGATAGTCTTGGGTAGCTTAGGAATCACATCCAACTCCAGAAGGATGTTTTGAAACCATACTGCTTCTTTTGAAGCTTCAAAAGCTGCCACATATTCTGCTTCCATGGTAGAGTCAGCAATGCACTTTTGCTTTCCACTCCTCTATGATATGACCCCACCTCCCAATGTAAACACATAGCCATAGGTGGACTTCTTTTCATCTCAGTCTGCATGGAAATCTGAATCCGTATAACCCATAAAGCACAACTCCTCACACTGATAGATGAGACAATAGTCTCTAGTCCTTTTCAAGTATTTGAGTATGTGCTTTACCGCGGTCCAATGCGCCTGTCCAGGGTTAGACTGATATCTTGCTACCATGCCTACATCAAAGCAGATATCTGGCCTCGTATATAGCATTGCATACATGAGACTACCCACAGCCAATGCATACGGCACGTTGCTCATCTCATATTTCTCCTTTTGTGTCACCGGACACTAATCCTTGGAAAGATGTATGCCATGTCCGAAGGGTAACAGACCTTTCTTGGCGGTTTGCATGCTGAAACGGGAAATCACAGTATCCACATATGACGCTTGAGACAAGGCCAGCATCCTTTTCTTGCGCTCCTGCAATACTTTTACCCCTAGGATGTATCCTACCTCCCTAAGGTCCTTCATATGAAATTGTTCGGATAACCACCCCTTTATGCCCGACAATACCTCCACATTGTCGCCAATTAGGAGAATATCATCTACATAAAGTGTAAGGATCAACACGCTTCTGCTGACATATAGACGGTACACGCAACTCTCGTTTGAACATTGTGAAAATCCATAGTATTTAATCACTTCATCAAAACATAGATTCCATGACCGTGAAGCTTGCTTAAGTCCATACAACAACTTCTTGAGTTTCCAGACCAAATGTTCTTCGCCCTTCTGCACATAACCCTCTGGCTGTTGCAGAAATGCAGTTTTGACATCCATCTGCAAGATCTTTAGGTCCATATGTGCTGCTATGACTAGGAGTGTACGAATGGACTTAAGCATGGCTACCGGTGAGAAGGTATCGTCATAGTCTACACCTTCTTTCTTAATATAACCCTTCACCACCAACCTTGTTTTGTAAGCTGTAATTTCACCATTTGCTCATTTCTTTCTTTTGTATACCCATTTGCACCCTATGGCTCGATAGCTATCTGGCAAATCAGTTTTCTGGTATACATCCATAGCCGTAATGGATTCTATTTCCGAATCCATGGTGATCAGCCATTTGTCCGCATCTTTATCAGATACTGCCTCGTCGTACGTCCAGGGGTCAGTATCATCTAGTCTGCTATCCAGGATCGAGTTAAAAGACTCTCCCACGAACATGTACCTTTCTGGTTGGTGGACAACCCTCCCACTGCAACGAAGCATCTGAGCCGTGTCAGTAGTTGACACAGTACTCGTAGGTCCCATACCTTGCATTGATGGCAGTGTTGGTATTCCCTCACCTATTACAGGTGGATTTACCATCACACTCGTGGAGGATAATTTCACTCTTGGATCTGTGGTTTCTTACATATTCGTCCTCCTAGAATCTTGCGTTGGTGCTGACAACCACTTTCTGATTCTCAAAACAATAAAAGTAATCACCTTTCGTTTGCCTGGGATATCCTACAAACAACAGCAACTTACACCTACTTTCTAACTTATCAGATTCCTTTGTCAGCACATATGTTGGACAACCCCAAACCCTCATTCTAGTTAAACTTGGCTTTTGCCGGTACCAGAGTTCCAGAGGCATTTTAAGAACTGATTTAGAAGGTACCAGGTTAAGCAAATAGGCTGCTGTCTCCAAGGCATATCCCCAAAACGAAATTGGCAAGCTTGCATAACTCATCATGGACCTGATCATTTCTAAAAGAGTCCTATTTTTTCTTTCCGCTACACCATTTTGTTGAGGGGTTCCTGGTTGATAAACACTCATTTTGTGCATTTTGCTGACGTGAATCTGCTCACTTTTGACCGTAGATTAGACCACTATGTGATATTTTCATGCATTATCCATATTCTTTAAGGAATTATTACGTTTGGGTTGGTTTGTGGTTGTTTATACAGATTTCACGCACAATTGAGCTGTTTACAAGATTTGACCAAGTACCATGGGACCAATTGATGCTAACTTGCATCGGGAAAAGGAAGAAGTGAGAAAAGATCAAAGAAAATGCCAATTTTTCGTTCATGACGAAATCGGCGACCCAATTACAACATCGGCGATCATCGAATTTGTTCCTGGGTCGCCGATTGAGCAATTTCAGCCATGTTGATATGGCACATCTTTGGCGACCCTGATACGAATTCGGCGATCGCCGATTGTGTTTTCCGGGTCGCCGAACGGGTTAAATTGACGAATTTTTTGCCCAAATCCCATATCTTTTCAGATTAAAAGAGGATAAGTATAAATAGAAGATCCCAAGACTCAAAAACGTTCCTTTTACATTATTTTCAAATTTTGCGAGCCAGAGAGAGCTGAAACAACAGAAGAATTGAAGAGCAAGATTGAAGATTGAAGATCGAAGACTACGGGTTTTGGGTTTTCATGTTTCCTGTAATCTTGACTTTTTACTTCTTTGTTTTCATGGAATTTAGCATGAGTTGCTAAATCCCTTTGTGGATTCTAGGGTTTGAAACTTGTTGAATAATCATTCCATTGTTTATATGATTTGATTTTCCCTTTCCATTGATGTTTTAATTATATCTGAGGTTTTCTTTAATTACGAGATATTGGCCATTGATTGTAATTCGAATGGTAACTTTTGAACCGGGAGGTCTAGGTTATTGATTAAGATGCAGAATAATTAGATTTGATAGGTCAATTGTCCGAGAGGAATTTGAACTGTTGAAGGGTTTTAAAAATCTAAGGTTTTATCAAGAGTAAAAGTCTTTTTGCGCATCCGAGAGGAGTCACTAGGTCTTTTATTTCCATGTTATGGTTTAGAGTCCGAGAGGGTCGCCTAATAATATTTATGAGATTAACTCACATTTTTTTAAATTAAATTGGAATCGGATTATATAAATGATTGTTTGATCGTTCTTCAAAGTGGATTACCCTGGAATCCTAATTTCTCTTATTTTCTCAACTTTAATAATTCAATTATTTATTTCAATTATTGCCTAGTGTTAGATAAACCAAACTTTTGATTCAGATCGTCTAAATAGTAATAAGATAACTGTGTTTTAGTGCTTGAGTGTATTTCGAGTCTGCAATCCTTGAGATCGATAATTTATTACTTGCCTCTATAATGGTCTGTACACTTGCAGAATAGCGTGTTCAAAAATAAGCTATCACTGGTGCAGTCCACTGGGATGTAATCCCGTTATCTGACAGGTACTGCAAGAACTCGTTACTGAGGTATTCCCCACCACGATCCGATCGTAGTGTCTTGATAGTCTTGCCTAGCTTCTTTTTTACCTCATCCCTAAACTCTTTGAATTTCTCAAAGCATTCAGACTTGTAGCGAAGCAAATAGACATATCCAAATCTAGAGTAATCGTTAATAAATATGACAAAGTACTCATAACCTCCACGAGCTTGCATGGACATCGGTCTACATAAATCAGAGTGGATCAATTCCAACACATCCTCTGCTCGAGACTGACTTGCCTTAAAAGGCTTGGTCGTCATCTTTCCTTTTATACAGGATTCATAGACTTGATGCGGTACCACTTGGAAAGATTCCAAGAGCCCATCGCATGCTAATCTTTTAATCCTCTTTAGATTGATGTGACCTAGTCTCAAGTGCCAGAGATATGTTTGATCCTCATCGGAAAAAAAACTTTCTCTTTAAATGATTATTATTATTGGATGAGTTTGCAACATACACAAAAGATTTATGCATACAATCAATGATATAGAGAGAGTCAATCAGTTTGCCATGGCAGATAACACCGTTATTCCTAATGATAGAAACTCCACTATCAAATATAATTGAAAAACCATCATTAAATAACTTGGAAACTAAAATTAAGTTCCGCCAAAAAACCGGCACATATAAAACATCTCTCAAAATCAAACATTATTTTTAAAGCATAAAGTAAAATCTCCAATGGTTACTGCTGAGACTCGCTCTCTGCTGCCCATTGAGATGGTAATCTCGTCATGCATCAGTTGCCTTGTTGACCTGAACCCCTGCAAAGTATAACAAACGTGATCAGTAGCTCCAGTATCCACTACCCAAGAATAGGTAGAAACTGATGCTAAACATGTTTCCGTTTTTAAATATACATGATGTACCTTGTCTACCCATGCTAGGCACTAGACAATCTACTTAACTTCGCTTGCATTTGCATGGCCTGGTGATGAGTTCTGCCTCATCTGCTTTATCAAACTTTTTAAGCATTTCTTTTGTTTTAGCAACTGTCTTGTCAAGATCTGACAAAGTTGGAGCAAACTCAAATGCCATCATGTCAGATTCTTCTCGCAATAGGGCCCTGAGCAACTCATAAAGAGGAAACTCATGCCTGGCAGCAAGAGACTTGATGAAATCATCATAAAAATCAGATAGAGAGTGCAGGACAATGTTTATTTCTGCCTGTTTATTAATTCGTCTACCTCTCTTTCTGTACTTCCTCATGATTCTCATCATGCTGATGAAATATAGAACCAACGAACTCCCCTCAGTCATTTTCTTGCAAACTAGGACCTTTACAAGATCATAACTGATAGTTCGTCTCACCTTCCCATATACTTTCACAAGGTCCCTCCATATCTCAACAGCAGTTCGATATTTCCTGTACTTGAGCCTTAATTCTCTAGACAGATTGTTCATGATGAAAAAGTAGGCAAAATCATCATAAGCTTTCCATCTATCATAAAATTCCAGCTCATAACCAGAACATTTCCAATACCGAGGAGCTAGTGGGTCCATGTAAAGTACATAGGCATGTTTTGCAGTATAGAGTATTTCCATGAAGCAATATTTCCACTCAGGAAAATTCGGACCAGTTAAAGGGTTCGATGTTAAGAGGTTAACAATATGAGTAGTAGACATGTCTGAAAATAATAAATTAAAGCAGAAATTAAAATATAGTCGCAAACAATTGAAACAATTAAATATTGAAACCTTATGATAAAACAATATTAATGTTTCCTCCAATATGCCTGAGTATTACTATTGCAAGCCACACATGTGGACGTTTACAACAAAACACTTAACCAGACTGCATCTTTCAATTCCAGTCCTTTATTTCCAATCCATGCCAGGGTTCTTTAGACAAATGGAATTAATAATTGGAGACTAACTTAAGACCATATTATCCTACTGAGCAGCGACATCACAAATCAGTTATACGCTGGACAATATCTAAGCTAGCATACCACCAAAGCCAACCCTCCCATATAAGGATCTACTAGAACACACCTGATCTCTTATAATAAGGTTGTCTCATTTAATTCAATCCCTAGAGAACTTATGAAAACTCTTTACGCAAGCTACACATGTAGACGTTTACGCAAGAGCTCCCACTTATCACATGAACTAAATGTTTGTTTTAAGAAATCCTTTCTACTAGAACTTATGAATGATAAATTAAGTAAGCTACACATGTAGACGTTTACCTAATAAATTACCCACTTCCAATAAAGAGGGCTTTGTGGAGGTCTTATTAAATAATAAGCTTAGTAATTTTAAATTTGTAGTTAAAATTAATTACATAAAATAAATCACATAGCATGCTTTAAAGTTGTAAATAAAACATTTAAACGTGCTCCTATTATCTACAACATGCTTGTATGCTGCGCAATTAATATAAACACATATATCATGCGAAGACAAATAATAAAGCAAAAAAAATGTCCTTGTGGCCTCATGATACAAAATAAGAAATAATTCTATCTATTACAATTTGGAATTATTTCACAGATCTTCCACTGGGCTCCCACTACTTGGACTTTGATCTGATTTTATTTTCTGAAAAATGGGCCTCCAAGATTTGATCCATTAGAAAATTGGACAACTGGGCCAGTTAACCATATCGCGGGCCCGTGCACACATTACAATCCCGATAACCCACCGTAACTTGGCCCGACAGGCCACCACTGGCAAATAACCACCGCCGGCAAACCGCCGCCGCCGTATGCCTGTCGGAAACATGCAGCAGCCATGCACGCACGTCACATGGCCGCATCCCGCAATTCTGCCACCCCGGTCGTCGCCTGTTTTGCTTACTGCCATCCCCCAGCTTGCACCGCCGCTGCCCTTCACGCCGGCCACCTTCTTCTCCATCATCGGCCGCCTCTAGCTTTGATGGAAAAACACGCAGGGCGCGGTGGAGACAAGCGCCCCGGCTGCAGCCGCAAACTCGCAGCAGCTGTGTCGTCACCCTGCCGGCTGCCTCTATTGCCGCTGCCTCCGGTCTGAGCCGCGCCGTCACCACTGCCCCGCTGATGCCGTCCAAGAAGAGCAAGTACGCTGCTAGTGCGCGTGTGCAGGGCCGCATAGGGTTCCTGCGTGCACACATGGAACCTAGGGTTCCGCCCTGTTGCGCGCAGCCCCCGCGCCCAGACTGCCGCCTCCCACCATCCCAGCCGCACCTCTGCTGCCTCGCGCCATCGTCCCGGAGCCCCGCATGCTGCCGGACAGCCTTGGGCCGCGCTGGTACTGCCATTGTGCGCGCGCAACCTTGCGACAAACCCTAGGGTTCAGCTGCGGCCGTGCCGCCATCGTGGTTGCTGCATGCCTCTCCCATCGTGTCGTGCTGCTTGCGGTTTCACGACCGCCATGCACGGTCGCCTGCCTTGCCGGCGCCATCGTGCGGTTTTCTTTGTTCTTCATGTTCTTCGCGTTCTTCGTCTTATTTTACAGATTTAATTTGAAAATTGAAAATTACAGGGAAAAACATCCTAATACAATTTGAGATTTAAATCTAACCATAGATTTATGTCATGGGTGAAAAAATGAATCCTTATAAAAGGGTGGATTAACCCGAGAACCACGAGGAACAAAAACACATACAATCCAAAAATCATTCATGCATACATTCAATAATAATAATCATGCATAATCATGGGCAATATTATTTTTCCAATAGAGCCAATTAATTAACCTAGCTTTGATACCAATTGAAGGGATTTGTGAACTGAATCACTTAATCCATTAGCCGAGATCATTAACTGGAATATTAAAAATAAATTACTATGCATATGATTAATCATATCATGCTCCTATTTATTTATGCATAAGAGGGTTTTATGGAATACCTAGATTGTAGAAACCTGAAGAACGTAGTGTGCAGAGATTTGATCCTCGATCCTTTTCCCATGTACCAAGATTTATTCCTAACAGGTTAAAGAATTCAATCTATGAAATTAATTATATTAATTTGAAAACAAAGAGAGAGAGAGAAGAAAGAACACGATCCTCTGGATCTGATCTTTTGATCTGTATCCCAGCTCCAATCCGAATATCTGGTGAAAATCCCCTTCGGAATCTTTGCCCGATTGAGAAGCAGAATTCCCTCCTTGTTCTCAAATCTTAGTCGATCACTACAGCTCCCAAATCCTGGTTTGCTGTGTTGCAACTTATGATCTTGTGGTGTGTTGAGATTTGAGAAACTGAAGTCTATTTATAGAAAATTCTTGACTTCTATTGGGCCTGAGTTTTCATGGGCCAGACAAGGAACCAGAATGAAAATAACAAATAAGACCTATCAATTAATTAATTCGCATATTCAACCCAAAATATAATTAATTAATTAATATTGATTCATCTCACCAGAGAATCAATACTGTCCTACCTATTTGCTACCACGTTTTGAGGTACGGGTTGCATGGGCTCGGTATATCCCCACATTTAAGGTTATAGACATTCGTTAATTAATTTAGGCTCTGACAAGCCATTTAATTAATTAACATCTTATATTCCTGAGTCAATCCACTCAAACCTTTTCACTTATGCTTGAACTTAATCAGCCTGCAGGACTTCAGCATAAAGAACCTTTTGAGCTGCTCAGGGAATGTCACCATCCTATACTGGATGTGGTTACCTAGTTCCAGTACCAGACAGTCATACACAAACTGCTATCACCTAAGATACAGATATACAAGCTCAACTTGAACCTTTCACTGCAACTCAAAGTGATACATAATCTGTGTATACTTCTGTACCTTCATTTAGGTTTAGGATCTCATCAAGCCATAAAGATCTAGATTCTTTTAATGTCAGATAAAATAATCGATCTCAACTTAGTTCCTTATCAATGCGTGCCCCGCACCAGCATACCAAGCCATCCAAGATAAGATGCTTATTACTGCGTATGCTGCAGCCTACACCGATAGTTTATCCTGGAAATGTATCAGTTGTGATAACTATTTATATCTCACTGGGTCAAACGATCTATACGATCTTCCGTGATCTGCTACACACCGTATGATCTCCCTATCGACGAGATAAGAGGATAAGAGCGTTTGCGACACATGTTTGTTAATTCAGATAGGAGATGAACATACAACATTTATGATTCCATGTATAGTAACCAATTGACCTTGTACATAATATACCAATCATAATGTTTTCAGTATATAAATCCATCTGGGCGCACTGCTCAGCCTCCTTGTAGCCGGAATGGTGTGTTTATAGTTCCCTCGTGAACTATCTTCTCTGCGGCAGGTTGCCCGTAAGAGTCAGAGTACAAGGCGTACTTGACTGTTGTAGTTTTTCTTGGAGAGAAAGACTACCAATAGGTAACTCAAGAGTACAGAGATTATGAGTCTCGTGTTTACTCAAGTGACACATGGAATAGCTTAAAGAAGCCTCGTACGTGAATAGTAAGCTTGAAAGCTTAGGCAAAAATGGTATTCACGTTGGTATACATAAGGTAGATTTTCTAGTTTGTAGCTCGTCACATGTAGAATTGTGATTCATACTTCGTAACCTTCTTCAGTTGATTTCTCCGGTATTTCTACCCAAAAAGTTGAAGGTTTCAATTAAAGACCCGTTAGAGACAAAATGGAAGATGTCGAGTTGACTCTCTCCATTGGCTGCTGCGCTCGGCGGATAGGTGGTACTTTTTTAGAAGTTCTGCGCCTTTTCCGCATTTTCTGACTTTGACAGCGATGGTTCGTCTTTTTGTCAGAACGATAGTATTTGCCAATTTGAGGAATCCTGGACTCTTTGTCCTAGGTAACAAAACTTGGTGTTTCGTGCTTGCGGACTTCAAGGCTTCTCCAATCCTTAAAGTTTGTACTTTTTCAGTATATTCCTCAAGCACTTCTTCTTGTCTTCATGTGTTGGGACCTAGACTAGAGAGTCTATGCTGGTGTCGTCATACTTGCAACTCCATGTTGATGACGTCATCCTTAGAAGTATGCTTGGTCCCTGTGTTGTTCAGTATGATTTGATTGATTGCACCATACTTGCTGGATTCTTACTTACCCACCAAAACATAACATACTAGGAAGGATATTTCTATCGAATTTTCTAACAGCATATCACAATTATATTTTTAAAACATAGTTACTTTACTTTATTAGTTTTAAGCTGGAGCAGAGACCACCAAGCTAACTTGGGATTCAACAACCAAACATTTTGCAACTGTTTATTGAAAATAAATCGTGTTATGTTGTTTTGATACAATAACCAAAAACCAAGCAAATAAGATTCATTATACAACTTGTTTGAATAAGATTTTCTTTAGCAGACGATTGGACACTTCTCTCCAAACCTCTATTTCTCTCCTTGAAATAATACATAATAATCAATCTTACTTTTATTTGTTTCCTTGAAATAATATATATATATATATATATATAGAGTTGTAATCATATGTTAACCACTCCCCACATGTTACCTACAGACCTCATTTGGCGGTGCATTATCTAGACAAGCTTACTACATTATCTAAGCAATATATGGTACATTACGAAGATAATGTAGTACATTATTTGCATTATATTATCTATAATGTAATGCAAATAATGTAGATAATATAATGCAATAATGTACTACATTATCTTCGTAATGTACCATATATTGCCTAGATAATGTAGTAAGCTTGTCTAGATAATGCACCGCCAAATGAGGTTTGTAGGTAACATTTGGGCAGTGGTTAACATATATATATATATATAAGGGTAGTGATCAGGTGAGAATAGGAGTTACTATGAGAAATAAGAATAGATCTCGCGCGTCCATCTCATCAAATCGACGAGCAGGATTCATTCTCAGCAAATTGAAAAACGCGGTATTTTTGCCCCAATATCCTACAGTTTTAGCCTTTAAAGGCTAACACTGTAAAAAAAAAAAAAAAAAAAAAAAAAAAAAAAAAAAAACTCAAACACAAACAGCAACCTGCATTTTAAGCCCGATTTACTTCATTTTTAGCTCAATTTACTTCATTTTTACATAAATACGAATTTAAAAAAATTAAACATCTTCTTCTTCAAAGCAGCAACACGAGCGTAGTCTCTATAAAACTCAATACCAACATCAACAGTTCTAAAAACTTTGCCCTTTAAATGCTTCATCTCATCAACACACTTTGGGATAAATGAACCTGTAAGATACAAAAATGCGCAAAGTTAACACTAAAGATGCACAATATAATAGTAAAAATGAACGTCGATATGAATAAAACAAATTTTTTTAAACTATATTCATGCACAATAAACAAAGTCGAGACCGAACACGAATGCGAAATCCATAAACAAAGAAAAAAATCTGATCGACAGAAGAAATATAAATCAAATCGAAGGAAGAAGAAATCAAATCGCACGAAGAAAGGAATAAAAAATCTAATAAGATACTATTTCAGATTTAGAAAAAAAGCTAAAATTACAAAAATAACCTTAATTTTGCAAAACTGCAGGATAATCGAGAAAAACTGCACACGGAGTGAAATAAATATATAGGGTAGTGATCAGGTGAGAATGGGAGTTACCATGATAAATAAGAATAGATCTCGCGCGTCCATCTCATAAAATCGACGAACAGGATTCATTCTCAGCAAATTGAAAAACGCGACATTTTTGCCCCAATATCCTGCGGTTTTAGCCTTTAAAGGCTAAAACTGTAAAAAAAAAACTCAAACACAAATAGCAACCTGCATTTTAAGCCCGATTTACTTCATTTTTAGCCCAATTTTCTTCATTTTTAGCCCGATTTACTTCATTTTTA
>JAPKLW010000328.1:177438-247154 GCA_026898455.1 Plectranthus barbatus
TATGTGAGTGTCATTATTTATGAATAAATGTATCATTCTTCGAATCCCTGTTTAACGAATAATTAAAATTGTTTATACATTTAATGATAATATATTACTGGAAGTTGAGAGAATAACCTTATAATGACACACAAAGTCATAAAAAATGACACACAAAGCAATAAACAATGATAACGATTAACTTAAGATTATGGAATAAATCGTGGTGCATTTTCTCTTTCCAATTTATTTGATAATAATGGAAAAAATCATTAATGACAACCAACAAATATGCTAAATAATCGTGGGTTGATCCTAATTGGTAATTGTTCCCATAAATTTCGACTTTCTGTTTTTAATTGTGAGGGTTTTTTTTTTTCCGTTTATGCCCTTTAAATGACAAAAGCTAGCCTATTTAATGATAGAAGGAAATATTTAATCTGGAACGTTGATTTACAAAATGGATGGTTAGATTTTGTTCTCTGTTCATTCACATACACCTGTTCAGCCTAGATCACTCCCCTATATATATATATATATATATATATATATATATAAAGAGAGAGAGAGATATATTTTATGGTATTAATACCGTTTTATAACTATTAACGTATCAAATTTTTAATATGTCAAACTCTTGACATAACATAAATAATATTTCGTTATCGTACCATATCAAAATTTTATTATGCAAGGTTAAGCATGGAAATTGAATTATTACGATCGAGTCTTGATTGGCCGTGCCATGATTAATGCATGACAATTAGTTGAGTGAGATCTTTATTCTCAACTATATATTATTGTAAGTTGGAAGTAGATATGCTTCCTTTCGGTGAAAACAAATGAATTTGATTTCTAATCAAAATCTCTGTATGGATGACATAGTATTCTTATTTTTGTGTGTGTTTGACAATGTGTTCATCAAATATTTTGTACTCAGTTTTGCATGCATTTCTAAATATATATATATAGGTTGATGCTAATTTATTTTCATAGATACTATTTATAATATTTTGCTTGATGTTACATAGGGATAGTTACATGAAAGAATATTTTCTTTTTATTTACTATAGCATTTCATAACTAGTACTAGGGCAATCAGTATACGGGCTCGGCGTTTGTGCCGTCAGAGTTGGAGCCACTGGCGCTACCACCGGCACCGGCAGCACCACAATCTTTAAAACAAATGCAGCGGCGGCGGAAGCCCTTGCATATCCCAGATAGATAACCTTCCTTCTCACAGATGGAAGCACAATTATCACTTCTGAAGCATGCACCCTTGAATAACTGTCTTCTCGTCTCGCATATAGCTGCTTCTGCCCCAATAGCAATCGCTGCAAATCAAATTAAAACCCCATCAAATTAATCACTTTGTATATTGATGGTAAAGATCATAAATGCTCTAATACCATATGGCTGATGTTACAATACATTAAAGATAATAATAATTAAAATTAATCCGACTACTAATATTGTATTATCACATCAACATGTGAGCATATTAACATGTGCCCACGTTGGGTAGGTGAGCGAAACCGTGGCAAAGAAATTGCCAGTTTTAATTACTTACATGAAACCAAGAGGAATAATACAGCCAACACCCTCATTGCATGCATATTCTTCTTCTCTACTATTTGAATATAATATATAATTCAATGAATTTTACACACATCTTCATGTGGTGAGCATATATATATATATATATATATATATATATATAGATATTTGTGATTGACATTAATTAAGAAGATGCATCTAACAAACTTTGCCCCCTCATAAATCTCACCAATAAATATTAATATTTCTGGAACTATAAATAATTGTAGCAAGTCGTAATAAATATATCATTATCTCAACTCAAGATTGTGATTTTGCTTTCTTTTTCAAAAACTAAGCAAAGATGATTTAATAAAATTAGCCTAAATAAGAACGTGTAAAAATTACACCTACCGCTATAGTTTAATATAATAAGACAAAATATCCGTACATTATTGTTCAATGTTTCAAGCATTTTTATGTAATACGTAAATATCCTTTATCATAGTTTATTGATCAAATAAAATAAAAAAACTCGAAGCATTTGATTAAATTATGCAATAACGATAGAATTAGATGCGCGAGTTGCTTGCAAAAACACACACATTTGAATTCACTTTCTTTCCAAATGGGAATGAGTTAGAACTTAGAAGACATATCGGCCTGTGGGTCAAGGATATATAGGATGGTTCGGTATGATTAGAGCTGACAACTTTTTGATCTGATCGGATAATTCGATACGAATTCACATAATAAAAATAAATATGAATCCAGGCTTATCAGATAAAGATTCTTATCGAATAACACGAAATAAACGCAAAAATTTCGAATTGGATTCGGATTGGATAGGGATCGGATCGGATAATTTGTTAATCGGATTGGATTCGGATCGTATACGGATATCCATTAATAAATTATATTATTTTTATCAATTTATTAAGTATAATAATTAATAAATTGATTTAATTTAGGTTCATGATTCCTTTTAAAAACTCGAATCTCTTGTTCTACATTATTGTTATTCTTTCTTTTTCATTCTAAACCAAAATTTTATTTATTTATTTCTTCATTATATTTTTTAATATTTTTTTTCTTCATAATAAAAAACTTGATAATTTTCTCTTTTTATTTATTTATTTTTGTTCTCAGCTTCAAATTTTTAATAAAACTGTATCAACTAATGAACTAGTTGGTGGGATCTTGAACTTGAATTTTGAAAGTATTCTTAATTCGTTTAAATGTTCATCAATTGCCTCAATTCTTGCAATTTTACCATGATCGATGAAAGGTAATTATTATAATTTATATTATTATTATAAATTTTAAAGTTCAAATTAATATTTTTCTCCTTCAAATTTGTTGGTGGAGTGTTGACAACTAAGGTGAAGAATTTTTGTATATTTGGAAATCAAAAGGTTTGTCATCTAGTATTTGAATTTATTATTTATCTATGTTGACTTATTATATATTTTGGGATGTTTGATTGAGAATTTTAATTTCAAATGAAGTTGCAATATTATTTATTTATCAACCACAATACTAAAACAACCAATATGAATATTTTATATTATTTTATTGAATTATTGTTGTATTTATTGAAACGGATTCTTATTGTATCAATAGGATTGCATCCTTATCGGATTGGATACATATCGGATCATTCGAATTGAATTTTTATCGGATCCTTAATGGATACGGATCGGATTTGTGTGGTTACGGATTTGAGCTTAATGGATCAGATACGGATATGAATTTATATTTTTCTTTACAGATCAGATACGGATTATGCCTTAATGGATCAGATCAATAACGAATCGACACAATAACAATCCGATACGCAAAAATTGTCACCCCTAAGTAAGATATACTAGACTTTTTTCTACATACCTTATACATTACCAAAAATTATGGTATGAGAATAATTTATATCATTACCATACTATAATTTTTTGTATACCTTAGTTTGGTATACCGGATTTTCGGTATGAGTAAGTATAATTGTCACGCCCCCACTTTGTTATCCCGATTTATGAGGACGCGATTGGGTTTAATTTACAAAACTGAACTCATGACTCGTAATGAAATCATACAACAACACAAAAGGTTTAAACTCATCGCTCTATAAAATTTAACTTAATTTAGGAATATTCTCGGACTTAGTGATGTGATTGGGTGGAAACAAATGAAAAGAACAAGAAGCGAGACTTGGTTCAGCAAAAACAACGTAGCAGATATATATACATGTGAAGATTCATATCTCATAATTAGGCTATGTAGTCTTGACTCGATTCCACATCCCATGTTCCATTTCCCATTCTACAACTTAACCTCTACATTTTAGAAATAACACACAAGGGTTAAGTACACTGTATACTCAGTGAACACATTGCCCCTAAAACATACATATATAAGATTGGCATGCCAATTTCATTCAATAACACATGAGATTTTACTTTAAAACGAATTCATATGTTAAAAAAAATTGACATAAGTGTGAAGTTTAACTTAACTCATGCATCCACTAACTGTTTAAATGTGTCACCAAGAAGCAGACCTACTTCCATTATCATGGTGTCCAACCTATTTGGTAAGACCTTTCTCCCACCAAGTCTAGAACCAAGTGCACTAATCTTGGCTTTTATAGAGTCATCGAGATCCGATCATTTATATTTACCTTAATATTCAGAATATTTAAGGCTCTGGCTGTATTACTGGCTTAGATTTTACATACTCTCTGACCGTCTTTCCGGTTCAAAGGACAGATAGAAATTGTAAAAAATATTTTTGACATGTTCAATCACTTTGCAAATAAAATACATTTACATTTTCTTGAACAATTTGAAAGCATTTTTTAGTTGTAATAAAAGAGTTCACCTCTCGTCCGTGTTGGTCCCTGAGATCAGAGTCGTCGTGGTGATAACACAATACTCACACGAATTGCAGCGGAAGATTTAAACGTTCACTTGCACTTTAAGTTCTGTTCAAAGATTGTTTAGCTCAACTTTACTTAGGTTTTTCTTGCAGATATACACTAGCAACTCTGTTGCTAGGTTTCAAATCATAGACAAATATTAAGCAATAAAACAGTAAACACAATAACGACACAGTATTTATAGTGGTTCGATCAAAAGATCTACGTCCTTAGCCGAAACGCTAGGAATTCACTAAGTATACGGAATGCAAGGATTCGCCTCTCAGGTAAAATAGGCAGTAAACTTTCGACCCGGCTACTTCACGACTATCCTCCGTTACTCCGAACTCCTCAGGTGTAGTTCTGGCAGAGTCAAGGGCACACCTTCGTAAAACTCATCTTTGCTACTATGGAAGATTTATAGTTCCTTCCGAACTTTACTTCGACTGCGGCTAGACGTCGGTCCTAGTCAAAATGTTTTCAGAGAATTGATTATTGGATGCTTCCAATAAAGGAAGGTATCCCAATGATTGAAGAATCTTGATCAAAGTCAAGGAATCTCTTCAATGGAGTGTCAGATAATCAATAGGGACACTCTGGTTGTTGAAGGCTTTTAATATCTTTCGAATGTTGGCTTTCAACTGACTGCTCTTTAGCTTTTGTTTTTGTCTTAGGAATCTCTTGAGAATGTGTTCCTGTATTGAATGAGCAGTTGTCGTCTCTCACTTCTAGACTTGTCTTTTATACCTGGAGATTCAAACTTTGATTCTCCATATCCGTTAGACACAATGGTTCATTGTCCAAGAGTGGTTCGACTTTCACCGTCCTTTCTGGCTTCGTACAGTGCTTTTTGAGCTACTTCTGGAAAGTCTTGTCCTTGCACGTACGGTTGTCAGAACGGTAGTGTAAAAGTCGTTGTTAGCTGTCTTGCTTTACTAAGCTCCTTCTGAACGATCTGCTAGCTTTCATTGGCAATCTGCTAGATAGATATTGGACTGCTGACTTCTCAGCAGTTCCTCTTCTTATTCCTGATTCCTTCGACTCCGAATTGCTAATGCCTTTAGCAATCTGCTATGTGCTAGCGAATGCTGACTCCTCAGCATTCTGCTATCTCTTTGTCTTCTAGCAAGTGTTAGCCTTCTCTAGCAATCTGCTAGAAATACTTCTAGCAACCTAATCTATTACAACTCAATACTCAGCCTATACAGGACATTACAAGAGTTTCTAGAGTATGCTAGAATTTAGCAATGATCGACCAAATGCTAAGGCTTTGGTTCAACAAAACCTATTACAAATTTGATCCTCAAGGGAGAATTACAAAAATAATTCCCAACAATTTCCCCCTTTTTGGTGCGATCAAAGCCTACTATCGATTGCTGAGACTTAGTAGAAAAAAAAAATCTGAGGTTTACAATGTTTTTGTTAGACACACTATCTCAGAATTTCACCCACTTAAAGTCTTTAGCAAGATGATTGTTTTTTCAATAAAATTCCACCTCAAAATATGTTGGGAAATATTCTCGCTTAATAACCATAAGTAAATGCTGTAAATATAATATGCTAGAAATCCTAGCATCCTTAAAACAACAGACATTTACCAATCAATCAGCAACCAATTAAAGCATAGTATCCACATTCAAATTTCGTTGAATACAAGAAAAGTGTATGTCAACTAAGGTACGCACACCAAAAATCAGAATTGGACAATGAGATTTTGTCACGAATCTGATGATTTCATATATGATTTGGAGAATACAAGTACAAGGAAATCAATCAGAATCTAGAGAAAATATGAGCTAGAGAAAGATGATCTTAGCTCTATGCATCAGGAGAAGGATGGAGCTTTGACTTATCAATTGAGTCCAGTTTGTTCAGAGTCATCGTCATAAATTTTTCAAGACGTGCTTGGCTAGCCGCCCTCTCATTGGCTTCTCTCTCCATTCTTTTCTCCAGCTGTGCCACCTTGATATCCGTTTCTTTCCTCAGCAGCTCTTCTTCTTCCTTCTTCAATCTTGCTTCCTCAGCAATTCTTTGTTCTTCCCCCTCTTTGAACGAATCAAAAACTGTGGCGGAAAAGGATTTGAGATTGGCAGCAGTCTCCTCTTTGTGCTTAGCAACGTCCACTTTAAGAGCCACAACATCGGTTTGTATGGAAGAGACGGTTCCTTCTACGTGGGTGATCTTTTTCTCAACCTGATCAACCTTCTGTTGAACCTCGATGACTGTGGATTTGACTCCAGATACCTCACCTCGAACCTCAGCAACTTCCTTCCTGACTTCTTCGTTTGCCTTAGTTAGCTGAATGTCTCGTTGGTGCAAGGCTGTGTTGATCAAGGACACAACATAGGATTGGAGATTGACTTGCACAGGCTCAGCATTTATGGGGGTATCAAGAGTAGCAATCTCATGCCCTGCTACATGTTCAGGATGCGAGACATATCCACCATCGACTGCCATCGCAGCAGCCTCCGGAACATAAACTTCAAGTCCTTGAGCACTTCCCTCCCCTGCATCCAAATTAGCGGTATCCTCAGCAACCACTTGACTTTCGGCAGTGGGAATCTCCTCGGTCACAACATCTAAGGCACCATGAGCTGCTTGATACACTGCTTCTTCATCAAATAGACGTTGAGCAGATTCTATACTTCTGATTCGTTCTGCGGTAGCACGGTCAACAGCCTCTGTTGCTAACCTTTCTTCTTCTAATTTCTGATGGGCATCCATGTATATGGCTTCCTCATTTATTATTTGATGTGCTCCATCCATGATTTGATCATTCACAGCCGCGCGCTCTATTTCTTCTTGAACTAACTCATGAATATCAAATGAGACAATCCAGCGATCAGCATCCCCAAGCTCTTTCTCTTCTTCCTCTTCCTTTTCAGCTTCCAACCTTAACTTCAAGCTTTCCCTCTTAATCTTCTCAAATTCTGCTTGATATCTCTGGTATTCAGCAGTTGCCCGTGCCTGACGCTTTGTTAGCTCAATTCTAGCATCGGAGATGCCATCAGGACCAAAGGTGGAGGTAGGCAAGGGTGAATGAGAAACCAGCCTGTGGGCCTTAATGGCACGGAGTTGGGCGAATACTTGTTTATCTGTGAATTGCTTGGCACCAGCAACCTGATCAATCCAATCGTTCGCCCAGACTTCCTCTTTTCTCCAGAAGTTGGCTCCTTTGCATGTAAACATTAGCAACTTCTCCTCAAATGATAGCTGGTACATTATGTAATCATATTTCCTCCATCGCCTGAATTCATCGGCTAATTTCTTTCCTTCGAGTGTGGTCTCATCAATCTCAGTGTAATAAAAATTAGCAATATCTCTCTCGACTTCATTCATCACAAACTCCTCGATCTCAAATGCCATTGGGAAGAGATCAGAGTTTACCTCATCAGTCGGGTCAGTGGCTTCACACATCTGCGCCACTCTCCGGAGATTGAATCTTGGACCAGGAAGTCCTACGAATGGAACTCGGTATTCTGCATTTGTTCCAGCGGTCTTTTCCTTCAAGGTCTTGGCATTAAAGATATCCGCATACTCTTCTTCTGAGTCAGATTCAGATAAGCAAGTATCAATGAAGCCTGGATCCTGTTGAGTCTCCACTGATTCAGCGGTTGGAATCTCAGCATTCTCCGCAATATCACGAGTCTCTTCCTCAATATTAGTAGGGGGAGTGCTAATCTCAGCACCAGCACTTCCAATGAGATTATCAGCTTGCTCAGCATGTTGTTGTGAACCGGAGGGGCCAACACCTTCAAGACGGTGTGGCACACTATCAGAGTCAGAGCTGAGGCAAGGCTCATCATTCGGATCTCTGAATGGAATGCATCCTTTGTCTTTTGGTGTGGATTCTTCATCGAAGGCTCCATCTTGAAGCATTTGAGAGAAAGTTTCATCAGATAGGGCTTCCTCTTCAGGCACTATCATCTCAGTAGCAGCTGGTTGAGAGGTGATTTCAATAGGAACCACTTTCTCCTTTCCTTTAGTGACAGCAGTGGTCTTCTTTATTACCTCTGCTGGCACCAATACAGGTGTCATCAATGCTGGTTGGTCAGCAGCTTTCTTGGCTTCTTGCTCAGCATTAGCCTGCTTGACTCGTTCAAAGATTCTGTCTCTGGCATCAAATGTTATTTGATCCATCGTCTTCTTGAATTGCTTCTTTTCTGTTTTCTTTCTCTCCTCGGCTCTCTTCCTTTTCATCTCTTGTATCACTCTGAGATGTTCCTCGAGATTCCGAGCCGATAATGGAGTGTTGTCTAACTTGTCAGCATCTGCTTTCTCTGTTGCTTCCCTCTCTGCTTTCTCCTTCTCAGAGGTCAGAACAAGCTTTCGCCTGTCCGACGCTTTGGCTTCTCAGGAATGTCAACGTCAGACTGTTTCCTCTTAGTCATAGGGATTGCTATCGCACCGAGGACTAGCGCCTGTTGTTCGACTTGTTTCTTGGCTAAGATCTCCTCAATCTGATCATCGGGCAAGTGGCAGAGTTTCTCAATCTCTTCCAAATTCTGAAAACATTGCTCTGTTTCAGCAATCTTTTTCAAAGCGGCAACCTCTTCAACAGTCATAGGAATGGCCGGTTGCAGCACCATCTCTCCAGTAGATGTCTTCACTGCCAATGTCGGTTGAGCAGGAGCTTGCTTCTTCCATGGGGGAATATAATCGGTTGAAAGCAGAGCTTCGCCTTCATCAAGTTCCTCCTCGCTAAAGATGGTCTCTAGGAACTTACTTATCTTCAGTCCAAAATTGACATTGGACGTGAAGGTTCCCTCGCCTTGCTTGATCTTCAAATTCTTTTTAGCATGGTCCAACCAACGCTGAAAAGTGTTGAGCCCAATTGCCATTTATGCCATCCACAAGAGCCATCAACACAGCATATTTCTTGGCGGATAGCTCCGAGTACGAGCCAACGTCACATTGGAACATCTTTATCACAAGCTCGGCAAGAAGCTTGTAATATTCTTTGAATTGATGTATAGGAGTGGCTACTTTCCAAGGATGCGATGTGGCCTCCTGTATCTCAGGCTTCTTCCAAACATTCCATTTCTCCTTCATGGCATCCATTTGAACTACCTTATAAGTGGAGATATGGTCGCCTGAGTTCTTCAGCCCAAACGTCGCAGCAAGAACGTCGGCATTTATGGTGATGATGGTGCCGAAAATAGAGGTGGTAAATGACCTATAGTCATCGAAAATGGCCCTTGCATAGAATTCGGAGACCATGTGGGGACGAAAATGCTTAGGTTCCGCAGAAAGGTATTCAACCATTTGTGCATGCACTAGGGCATTTATAATCCATTGAGGAAATTGTTCAGATACTAAGGGAGTGAACAAAATCCTATCCTTTAGTACCTGTGCCGCCCGCCTCTGAGCATCAGAGAGTCCAGTTTGTTCCTTCTTCTGGGAAAGAGAAACTAACCGAGAATAAGGAATCGAGGTGTCGATATTGTCTCTGGTTATGATATTCATGAACTCCTATACATGCCGCGCATGTAAAGTTGCGTCTGCAGTGGGTTTGTGAAAGAATTGTGGTATTTTCGAAGATGGGTTGGATGATTCAGGATTAGACATTTTTTAGAGAAGGTGGTGGATTTTGGGGGTTTTGGTATTCTAGGGATTCAGAAATATTCAAAGTGTGGAAAGTTTTGAACGATGGATGAGATTGAGTGTATATACCTTCTGACTCTAGGATCCAACGACTGGAAAATTTTCATATTTGAGGTAATCAATGGTTCGGATTCAGCATGTCCTCCCGTATAGTCTCCCATGTTCCGAAGTACGCTCGAGTGCTTTTGACGTGGCGCACCCTGATTTGACACAGTCATCTATGCGCATTAAATGCACCACTTCGGTTCCCATCAATTTGAATTGAAAACTCCCCGCCTTTAGAGATTGCTGAGAGCTTGGACTCAGCAAACTGCCAGCGTGGAATCCAGCGAGTGCTTAAGCTCAGCATCCATTTGCTAGAAAAAGGTATACTAGCATACCTTCCCTATCTGCCAGCACTGCACATAATAGCTGCTGAGTACTTGGACTCAGCATTTATGATATGTAATGAGTACCTTGAGCCTTACGCTGATTGACCACCTTTCGTCAGTGTTGTCATCAATTAGACATTCCATGCATATTTGTCGATCTCTCTCTCCGCGACGCTTTGAATTTCAAGAGATAGCATGAATCGTCGTGATCTTCTGAAAGATTTTTCGGCCAGTCATTATGAGAGAACAGGACCGTTTTTTTTTGCTTATAAATACGGCCTTACGTGATGACCCTTCATCTCACTTATCTTCATTTTCGCATTCTTTCTTCTCTGTATTAAAAATACTTTCCTTCTTCAGAAATGGATTCCCCTCAAGGAGTGACTATCCAAAGAAATCAGATCCTTAGCGAATCTGGCTTGTACATCGAGTACGAGTCAGATTACATGGTGGTTGAAGAAGTCATGGCCATTGTTCAGCAGAACGGACTCAAGAGGTTCGTCTGCACAACTCCCCGCCAGTTCCAAGAGGTTCACCTCAAGGGCTTCCTCCGCACCTGCACTCACGAGGAGGACGCTATATATGGCATCTTCCAGAACCAGCTCGTCTGATGGATGCCTGATTCTTTTGCTCGGGACTTCGGCCTTCGCCGGGGTCCTCTCTCAATATGGGACTACCTTGGAGGAGTGACGGCGCTCGAATGGTCGGCGTGGGAGAAGTGGAAACATTCTTCCTGACATGAGTTTAGCCCAACGGCTTTCGCTTACGGTCTTTGGACCTCATACCAGGTGATGTTCCGCATCATCCACAACATGACCGTTGGGTACGATCATGACGACTTGACCTTCTCAAGGGAGGTATGAAAGGCTATGATGGCCTTTGATGATCGGGCGGAGGTGGACTGGGCTGCCTTCGTGTTTCAGGGCGTACGGGAGTGCGTCCAGCACTATCCAGAGGAGCCCCTTCCCTGCAGTATGCAGCTCAGCTGGCTTCTGGAGCAGACATTTCCAAACATAGTTGTTGGTCGCTCCAATCTCAGGGAAACTGACTTCTTTCCCTTGTGGCCGCGTTCCCCCTTTTGATCGAAGTCATTGTAATTTTCACTTCCTCCCTTTTGATGTAGATCCTCCTTGTATAAAATATTTAATGAAATGAAAAAAAAAAAATTCTATGAAGTATCTTCATGTTATATGTTTGAATTTCCAAACAACTCAGAACTTTGACCTTCATCAAACCAACTTGACATCCTTCATATATACACGCCAACTACTAAGAACTTCTAAAAAGATTAAGTCTGAAAAGAATACAAAACTTCTGCTTTGGCTAACTGCTAAGTAGACTCCATACATCTGCTATACGCCTAGCAAAGTCTGCACCTCTGCTAACGTCCTAGCAGTGTCATTACCTCTGCTATCTGCCTAGCAGAACCACCAACTCTGCTGACTGACTAGTAGAATCTGCATCTCGAACTCTCTAGCAGGGTCTGCATCTCTGCTATTATCCTAGCAGACCTCTCATTTAGCAGATAAGCTCAGCAACCAATAACGTAAGCTGGGATACGTTTAATCTCCATCTTCTCCAGAAATCCTAGAAATCCAGAAAGAATGAGAATAGCAGCTCATTCATCCACAGCCTCGTCTAATTCCATGAGACCTATCTTGATGCATAACTCTTTAAATCTTGTCCCTGCTAATGGCTTCGTGAAGATGTCAGCAATTTGGTCTTCTGTGCATATATATCTAACATCGATATCTTTCTTCTCTTGATGGTCTCGAATGAAGTGATGTCGGATGTTGATGTGCTTTGTCCTCGAATGATGAACCGGATTCTTTGTAATGCACATTCCGCTGTTGTTGTCGTAGTAAATCGGCACGCATTCAGGAGAAATACTGTAGTCCTGTTGTTGTTGTCGAATCCATAGCACTTGCGAACAACAGCTAGCTGCTGCTACGTACTCTGCTTCAGTGGTCGACGTAGCTACAGAATGCTGCTTCTTGCTAAACCAGCTAATAAGCTTATGTCCGAGGAATTGGCAAGTTCCGCTGGTGCTCTTTCTATCTATCTTGCATCCTCCAAAGTTTGAATCTGAGTAGCCACTCAGTGCTAGACTATCGGACTTTGGATACCAAATCCCTAGACCCTCTGTGCACTTCAGATATCTTACAATCCGCTTAGCAGTGTCCAAGTGCGTCTTCTTGGGATTTGCTTGATATCTTGCGCATAATCCAACAGCATAGGAAATGTTTGGTCTGTTGGCTGTAAGATATAGCAAAGAGCCAATAATGCCACGATAAAGGGTAGGATTCACATCATCACCTTCCTTCTCTAGAGCAGCTATGCACGTTGTGCTGATCGGGATCCTTACGCTCTTGGTCTTCTCCGGACAATATTTCACAATCAGATCGCGTGTATTTCCTTTGATGGATGAAGATCCCCTCGCTGGATTGCTGAACTTGAAGTCCAAGGAAGTATGACATCTTCTCCATCATATTCATTTGAAAATTACTTGTCATGAGCTTGGAGAACTTGTCACATATGTCTTGATTTTTTTATCCAAAAATGATGTCGTCAACATATATTTGCACAAGTAAAATACTTCCTTCATCTTCAATGCGAAAGAGAGTGATCAATCCTCCCTTTCTTAAATCCATTTGACAGCAGGAACTTGGACAAAGTTCCATACCAAGCCCTTGGTGCTTGCTTCAAGCCATGTAGGGCTTTCCTCAGCCTATACACTTGGTTTCCTTGCTCGAAGCCTGGTGGTTGCTCAACATAAACTTCCTCCTTGAGCTCACCATTCAGAAAGGCGCTCTTCACATCCATCTGCATGACAGCAAATTCGTGATGTGCGGCATATGCGAGAAATAACCGGATTGCCTCCAGCCTTGCAACTGGAGCAAACGCCTCATCGTAGTCTATACCCTCACATTGCCTGTACCCCTTTGCTACGAGATGCGCTTTGTTCCTGACTACCATGCCTGACTCATCTTTCTTGTTTTTGAACACCCACTTAGTGTCTATAACACTTTGATGTTCTGGCCTGTCTACTAGGTCCCAAACATGATTACGCGTGAACTCAGCAAGCTTCTCTTGCATAGCGTTCACCCAATATGGGCACCGTAGAGCATCTTCGACCTTCGTAGGCTCTTCATATGATATATAGCAAGCTATCATGGCATTGCCTTGCCTCGTCAGAATAGGGTCGTTGACGTCTCCAAGAACATCTTCTAGGGGATGAGTACATAGCCATACAGGTCTAATGGGAACAGGACCTTCAGCACCAGGACCTTCAACATTTCCCTCTCCTGCTGGAATGTTGTCTGCTACAGCATTCCCTTCAGCATCCACTAGGTGCTCAGCATCTGGATTATCAGCAGTCTGATCCTCAGCAACGGGAATGTCTGCATCTGGTACTTCAACGTCTGGAATCTCAGTAGCTGGAACTCCTGCTAAAAGGTCTTCAGGAACATGAACCTCCTCAGCGGGTTCCTCAGCAACTGGAATCTCAGCAGCACCTCTGCCAAGATCTACAGCAACACCCCTTTCAGCATCGGGAGGAGACTTTGAGATCTCCTCATCTTCATCATCGACCGATCCCAAGATATCTAGATTATCATTGAGATGATTAGGTGTGGCCTCAGCATGAACATTAGCATCACTGGCCTGGTCAGCAGTCTGGTCGCCTGCTGAGTGCGTCCGGTTTGGATTTGAATCATTCATAGACTTAGTCGGGTCAATACACATATTTTCGAAAGAATTTAAGAGCTATTGACCATGGACATCATTACTCTCATGATTACCATCCTCTTTCTCTTTTGAAGCTCTGCGCACTAGAGTAGATTCATCAAAAATAACATTACATGTTATTTTCACAATTTCGGTTGTCTTGTTTAATACTCTATAACCTTTGTGAGAAGGGTGCCCGTATCCAAGGAACACACCTTCATCAGATTTAGGTGAGAAAGTATTAAGTTTCGACTTTCCGTTGTTATGGATAAAACATGTTGAACCGAAAGCATGTAGATGAGAGATAGAAGGTTTACGACCGTTGTACATCTCATCCGGAGTCTTGTTGAATCGACCAGTGACTGCACTCCTATTCTGAGTGTAGCATGCCATCATGACTGCTTCGCCCCAATACTTAGCAGTCAATCCGGAATCGGCTAGCATGGACCGCACTGCTTCTTTCAACATTCGATTTCTTCTTTCTGCTAGACCATTCTGCTGGGGGGTCCTAGCAGTGGACTTCTCATGTACGATACTAGCTTCGGCACAAAAATCCATCAGAACTCCATTGCAAAACTTCGTCCCATTATCAGAATGAATCCTCTTAACTGTAACTTCCTTGCTGTTTTGCTCTTTGAAGATCAGCTCTGGTAGGATGAGCTTTACTTCATCTTTGGTTTTTAGTAATCGAACCCACGTGTACCTGGAGTGGTCATCCACAACCACAAGTGTGTATATCTTTTTACTTACAGTGGGTGGAGTGACTAGGCTAAATAGACCCATGTCCAAAAGCTCTAGGATCCTGTCTGAAGTGGCCTTCTCCGGGTTGGATCTGAATGATGCTTTGGTCTGCTTCCCTTGCTGGCACGCTTTACACACGCCTTCTTTGCGGAAAGTCTCAGCAGGCAGACCTACAACAAGCTTATTCTTGGCTAGATGGTTAATAGTTTTAAAATTCAAATGATTTAACCTCTTGTGCCATAGCCATGTTGTTTCTTATTTGTTCAATGCCACGAAGCATGAATGATGTTGACCGCTTTGCCAGTCAACAATGTATAGGCCATCCTTACGGATGCCTCTTAGCTTCACTTCTCCTGTAACATTTTCAGCAATAGAACAACTAGTATTGACAAAAGATACATTGTACCCATTCTCGCATAGTTGACTTATGCTCAGTAGATTGTGCTTGAGGTTGGATACGAGCGCTACGTTGATAATCCTTAATCCATTTCGCTCAATGCATCCTCTTCCAACTACTTTTCCTTCGCTATTATCTCCAAACTTGATTTTGGGGCCATAGTAAATTCTTTGGATGTCTGAGAATAACTCCTCATTTCCTGTCATATGTGCGGAGCAGCCACTATCAAGGATCCATTCATTTGATATGTTTGATGTTTTGGAAGTTGGATCCTGATCCTGCAAAAGGAATCAAGTTGATTTAGGTTCCCGTTTAGCGTCGGGTCCTGTAGGATTAGCTTGAATCATCGTTCCTTTCGGAACCCACATCTTAGTGATCTTCAAAGTTTTCTATATCACTTTTATCACCTTTTCCGACTTTTGGATATACATGTTTAAGATGTTGTGCATGAGGTGGAGTGATGTGCTTCTTTGCCTTCATAGTCCTTTGAGATCGAGAATATTTGGACTCAGGCCTCACATAGGTGTTCCTCCTATGTGGTGTGTAATGATGGTATTGGGGTCTTACTAAATGATAATTAACCTGTCTACCCCTAGCAACGATAGGATTTGGCTTCCTGGCATTGGAAACATAATGCTCAACCCTTACCCTGGATTCTGCTGAATAGATCTGCCTAGCAGACTTCTGATAAGCAATTTGTTGATATATAGCATTTCTCTTAACATCCTTCTGAGGTCTAGCATTCTGCTCGACACCCTGCTGAGGTCTAGCAGTGGATGACTCAGCAGTCATCTTATCCTTGCCTTTACCATCGGCAAACAACTTTCCAGCAGAAATAAAAGTAATATCCTTCTTATGCTTCGAAGTTTCAATATTGTTGTTACAACTGTGCCCAACTCTAGATCGGTCAGCATGACGTCTATGTTGGCTAACCAGGCTATTTGAAATATCCTGGCCCATCGTGTATGCACAAATACACTTCTCATTAGCCTTGTTTTTCAAAATCAAATTCTCTTTCTCAAGATTTTGAAAGTTTTCGGAGAGCTTGAGGAATTCAGCCCTGAGTTTTAAAAACTCCTCACTGTCAGACTTTAGTCTTTCAACTTCATCGGTCAAGAATTGAACTTTATACTTAAGTGAGGCATTATCTTTCACTATAGCATTTTTTAAGGAATAAACTTTGGAAAGTTCTATAGAAAGTTTTGATAGATAATCTTCCTCGGAATCCAAAAAGGAATCCTCCAATTCTTGCATGCATGCTGAGCTAGAAATATTAATAGTAGAGATTACCTCCTGATTATCGACTACTAGAGCCGATTCAGTCGGTTGCTCAACATCAGTAACTAGTTCGGCATCCTCCACGATGTTCGCCATTAGAACCATCAATGCCTCTTCCTCCTCATCAGTGGGATAGTATTCCTCTTCATTATCAGGAATATCTGGCACTTCTGTCCTCGTTAGCAACGCCTTCGTTACTGCTCGAACAGCTCTCCTTTCAAATCTCTGACGGAGGCATTCCCTCTCTTCTAGGCTCACCCTCGGACATTCATGTTTTAAGTGATCAGGGGATTGGTACTCGAAGCACGTCCTGGGATTCTTTTCAGATGAGCGCTGGGTTGAGGCTAGCTTCGCTTCCTTTTCAGCTTTAGCCTCTAGGATCAACCTCTGGAACTTTTTCATCTATTCCTCCAACTCGCTGATCTTCTAATCTTCACAGTGCGAGCTAGAAGTTGAAGGAACTTCTTTGGTTGTTGCTGCTGGAGGTGATCTCTCCTGATTGTGGAATGGCTTTCAGGGTGACTTCCACTTGTGTCCATCTTTCTTGACAAAGTACGCCAAGTCCTCATGATTTCCAGTATTTGATGGAGTAGGTTGTACCATAGCAGCCTCATTTTTCTTTGATTGCTGGATGATGAACCCATGAGCTTTCAGCTGTGAAAACACTTCAGCAGTCGACATCTGACTGAGATCCTTCTCACTTAGGCTTGTCATCTTGACAAACCAATCACTCCTTGGGAAGAGTTTGGATATTATTTTATTGTTCATCTCCCCATTATCATAGGTTTTGCCCACATTTTTTAGCTCGCCTACTATCGTATTGAATCTTTCCTCCATGGATTGGATGGTTTCTCCAAGAATCATTGAGAATGACTCATACTTGTCCACAGCCACTTGTAGTTATTACGTTTCATCTGCTCGGTTTCCTCAGAGCATTTGCACACATATTCCCACATTCCTTTGGTTGTTTTGTAATCTAGGATTTTGTCAGCCATCAAGGGGGTAGGCAGTCAATGATTAACTTCATAGCCACGTATTCCGACTGACCCCTTTTCTTATCTTCCAACGTCCATTCCAGATAGGGCTTTGGCACCATCTCTGGACGTGGTTGGCCTTCAGCAGGTGGAACTACTAAGGTATTGACCATCATGATATCTATAGGGCCTTTCTCCAGCATATATCTCATCTCTGGATGGATACTTTGGAGTTGGATCATGGCCAACGTCATCCAGGACTCGAACTTCTCCTTGTTGTACTTGGGAAGAACGTGATTAGACATCTTGGTATACTTCACCTGAGCTAGACAAACAACAACCAAAAAAATAGAGTGACAGCGCAAGGAAAGCTATGATCTAGGTCTTAAAGCGACTCAGAAGCAGTCGATCTTACAACATCCAGCTCTGATACCACTTGTTGGTCCCCGAGATCAGAGTCATCGTGGTGATAACACAATACTCACACGAATTGTAGCAGAAGATTTAAACGTTCACTTGCACTTTAAGTTCTTTTCAAAGATTATTTAGCTCAGCTTTACTTAGGTTTTTCTTGCAGATATACACTAGCAACTCTATTTCTAGGTTTCAAATCACAGACAAATATTAAGCAATAAAACAGTAAACATAATAACGACACATTATTTATAGTGGTTCGATCAAAAGATCTACGTCCACTCCTCAGCCAAAATGCTAAGAATTTACTAAGTAAGTATACGGAATACAAGGATTCGTCTCTCAGGTAAAGTAGGCAGTGAACTTTCGACCCGGCTACTTCACGACTATCCTCCGTTACTCTGAACTCCTCACGCGTAGTTCCTGCAGAGTCAAGGGCACACCTTCGTAAAACTCGCCTTTGCTACTATGGAAGATTTATAGTTCCTTCCGAACTTTACTTCGACTGCGGCTAGACGCCCGTCCTAGTCAAAACCTTTTCAGAGAATTGACTGTTGGATGCTTCCAATAAAGAAAGGTATCCCAATGATTGAAGAATCTTGATCAAAGTCAAGTAATCTCTTCAATGGAGTGTCAGAAAATCAATAGGGACACTATGGTTGTTGAAGGCTTTTAATATCTTTCGAATGTTGGCTTTCTGATCGATGCTAAATCTGCATATAAATTATAGCAAAGGGCAAATACATTTGTAAAACCCGAAGGTTGTCGAACCCACAGGGATAGTGCACCGATGGAAAATCATATACTGAATATAGTTTTTGAAACCTTTGTTTGGGTAATCTGAATTTCAGGGTTTTGGGTTTTTCAAAACAATTAATTTAAAGAGATTAAAATAAATATTAAAAAGCACAGATTCTAGGGAAATCTACCAATCTGTATCAGCCCGGTGCACAGCTCAAAATTGTTGGCGTTGATGCCAACCCTGAATCCTGCTTCCTCCTGTTGTGGTAAAAATCGGTTGAGAATAGACCTCTGTGGGACCACCACCTGTCTGTTGTTCAGCTCCGCCAGTCGTGCGGCTTGCTCAGCCTGAATAGCTCCGGCAACAAGAAGTTGCTCTCTCATGTTTTGTATATCCTGTAGCAGTTGTCTCTGTTCTTCTGGTGGCATGTTTTGAAACGGGGCTTCCGGATTTGCTTCCATCTCAAAATTCAGCTTCTTTCCCTTCTTTCTGTTGTTTCTGCAGGCTGCTTCAATCTCAGGTATAAAGGGCTCAAGTGTCTTCCCTTTGTTCCGCGTGTTCATGCACCTGCACAGAAAACAAGGGAGAAATCAGATGATCCCGGCCGTGGTAGACTTAGTCTCGGCCGGGATGGACGCTTCTGTCTCGGCCGTTTTGAGATTCAACTCGGCCAGGACAGACACTACTCTGCAAAAAACTCACAAGAAAGAAAACACAGCAACAGACCCAAAGACAAAGAAAAATAACACCAAACTCGAAAATAAAAAGAAAAATCAAGAAAATACAACCCAATCCAGAAGTTCTTCAAACAATCCAGTAATGACTCGCCGTCTGACTATCCCCGGCAACGGCGCCAATTTGATCGATGCTAAATCTGCATACAAATTATAGCAAAGGGCAAATACATTTGTAAAACCCGAAGGTTGTCGAACCCACAGGGATAGTGCACCGAGGGAAAATCATATACTGAATATAATTTTTGAAACCTTTGTATGGGTAATTCGAATTTCAGGGTTTTGGGTTTTTCAGGACAATTAATTTAAAGAGATTAAAATAAATATTAAAAAGCACAGATTCTAGGGAAATCTACCAATCTGATCAACATGCAAGAAACAAATATTCAAACCCAGAAAAGATATTTTGGTGGAAAATCTATTAATGTGGAATTAATTCCTTGGTCGGGCAATTAAAACCTAAATTACTAATTAGTGATTTATCTCCTCTCGGTCTCAAAATACACCAATTAATCAATTTCATAAAGATTAGCTTTTTCCTACGATTGAATTCTTCTTGGTCGGACAGAAAATCAAAAGTATTAAATCCTAACTTCCTATTACTATCCTTCACCTCTCGGTCCTTCGATTAATAACTGTAACCTACCTCAATCTTCATCTCTTGATCCTTCGATGAGAATAGATTTAAAACAAAACATAGGATTTAAACCAATTAAAAAGGGTTTGAACAATTGAATCTAAACATGCATCACAGATGGAGAAACCCTAGAACCTGTTTAGGGTTCTAGCCTAACATATTAAAGAAAAACATTGCAGGGAAAATTTAAGATTGCATTAAAAATAATAAAGGTTTAACAAAAATTAAAGAGGAATTCTCAAAAACATAAAGTGAAAACAGAAAATTAAAGCAAAAATTAACAACTGAATGATAACTAAAAAGAGACAAAAGAGAAAGGGCTAATTCTGAGCTATTCAAGAGTTTATATAGTAGTAGGGTTGAGGCCTTGGATGGTAGGAATTTCCTTTTTGAATTGATGGCTTCAAAAGGAATGATTTTCTTGGTAGAAACTTCCCTTTTGGGGTCTTCATTGCTTCCAAATTGATGTGTAACTTGAATCCCAAGCAATTCTCGCCCAAATTATGTGGAAAAATCCCAAAATTCGCCAAAAAACTTCGCCCCGGCCGAGATGGCTTTCATTTCCGTCGAAACAGAGACCATTGTCGCCACTTCCGACCCTTCTGCGCAGTCTCACGGTTTTGGACATAACTTTCACTCCCAAGCTCCGATTGACCCGATTCCAGTTGCGTTGGAAAGCTAATTCAAAGATCTTTCAAATGACCTGATCCATTAGCTCAGATTCTATCGGTGGAATAAGTAGTGACTATTCCTTTGAACATCTGCTGCTTTCGGTACGGGTTTCCATTGGATTTGGCCTAAAACCTGTGAAATCTTACCATGGCAAGCATAACACCCTCTAATATATATTCATGCTCAATTTATTCAAGAAAACAAGCTAAAATGCATAAAAGAAAAGAAAAACAAAGTGATAAGTGAGTAGAAAAACGAGCTTATCAAACCCCCCTAACTTAAACACTTGATTGTCCTCAATCAACAAAAGAAATAATCAAAAGTTCAAGAAGAAGAGTAGTGCAATGCCTCACAAGATTCATCACATTCAAACTCGATAATCCACAAGGCATCTGCACTTTTGAAAGAATCAGAAAATCTGTAAACTATGGAAGACTCACATGGGAAGTGTTTCGCTCATTCACTCAAGTGTTTAGGGTAATTATGAGATCACACACAAGTCATTCAAATCAAGTTCTACCATATGCTTGCAAATATTCTAAATCTCCACTGCAAATATGTGCATACAAGTCTAAGATCAGAAAGGACTTTATTCAAGGTTGTAATGTAGGCTTTTTGTGAAAGGTAGGGAAATATGGCCAAGTGACTAAAATCAATCAAGTTGTACTTCCTCAATCAATCCAAACCACCTTCTATGAACATCTACCTTTCTCCTCAAATATTCAACATCAAACAAGGCTCTTTTATTTACATATTTTTCTCTCTTTTTTTTTTTCACACATCCTTTTATGCTCTAAACAATTTTGGTTATACATTTGAGTTTATAAGGATTAAACACAACAACTATTTATTTTATTTTTTCTTCTTTTTCTTGAGCCCAACCTTAACTTTTGCTTTTACCCTTCTAATAATATCTTATCCTTCTCAAACAAATCCCAACCCACTCTCATAGACAAGAGTAGATTCCCCTATTTATTTCCACTCATAGACAAAGAAAGAAAATATCATAGGCTCAAAAGGGCTGACTAGGGATAACATTCAATTAGGGCAGTGTATGGGAAAATAGGCTAACCAAAGATGGCCTAAAATCACTTCCTAAACCTGTGCACACTAGCAGTCTTGAAAAAGAAACAAAGCAAGTTCTAGAGAAACTCAAAATTGCAGACACACTCACAATTGAAATTCAGGCTCAAAAACTCACACTTGGGACAATTTTTCTTCCATAGTAAACATCAAATCATCATCTAACTATCATGCCAACGCAAGTATCAAAACAAGTAATCATGCTGTATTCACATTCATAGGCATACTCAACCACTATCACAATCAATGCAAACTAAAGTCAATCGATTCAAATCTTGCATTCTTGTCCTAGGGTTCAATCATGCTCAAGTTCCCACAATCTCGCGTCTTATTCAAAAAAATTTCCCATGCAGAAATTTAAATAAAGCAAATAAAAGATAGAAAAGAGTTTCGAATCCGTAAATCTTCCTCCCCCCAAACTTATTCGAAAATCAGAGAGAATAAGTTTGAAAGTAAGATTCAGAATTCAAAACTGTACCTCAATTGTTGGCCTCAGACACCAACTTTTTATCTCTCTTTCTTCAACTCTGACCGGCGTGGATTTTCGGCTGTTGGCACTGCATCTCGGCCGTGGCGATCATCATCTCGGTCGGGATGGAGCCTTCTTGTCGACCTCCTTTTCAGTCGAAGTGTACCACGGCTCGAGCTTCTGTCTCGACCGGGATCCTTTGATCTCGGTCGTCCTGCAGCATTCTGTCTCGGCCGAGTTGTTACCTATCTCGGCCGAAACTGACTTTGTTTTTTTTTCAAAAGACAATAAAAGTGAAATAACAGAATAAAATAGTGTAGAACGAAATAAAATAAAGAAAATGGAAAAACATAATGGGTTACCTCCCATTCAGTGCCTTATTTACCGTCGTGGCTCGACTCAACTCAGCCCACCAAGGCGGTCGAGTCCAGACTCGTCGACCCCTCGAATCAATCATGAAGACTTTTCGGTTTTGAATGATGGTGGTATACTCGGAAGGAGGCAGCTTAATTGCCAATTTCACTGACTCGTTTCCTCGTTCCCACCGGATGGCTTCTTCTTCCTCCGGTGTCTCGTCATCTTCTTCCTCTTCTTCAGCAGTAGTAATCTGGTTGCACTCCCCTTTCCTCTTGTTCTTGTCTATGCAGAAGGTGATAGATTCTTCATTTTCTCTCAAGGTGATTTCTCCCTTCTTGCAGTCAATCAAGACACCAGCTGTGTCGAGGAACTCTCTTCCCAGGATCATTGGAGTGTTGGCATCTTCCTTCATCTCAAGGACAATGAAATCTGCAGGGAAACTCAAGTGACCAACTCTAATAAGCACATCTTCTACAATACCTTTGGGCTTGGACACAGATCGGTCCGCCATCTGGAGGGTAATTGTAGTGGCTCTCATCTCCCCAATATCGAGCTTCTTGTAGACGGACCAGGGCATCAGGTTGATGCTTGCCTCGGTGTCACAAAGCACATTCTGGAACTCTCTGCCTCCAATCTCGATAGGTATCGAGAAGCATCCTGGGTCAGACCTCTTGATCGGGATCTGCTTCTGTAGGAGTAGGCTGCATTCCTCATGGATCTTCACAGTTTTGTTTTCCACGAACTGCTTCTTCTCGCACATCAGCCTCCTTAGGAACTTCATGTATCCCGGTATCTCCCTGAGAGCTTCAACAAGAGGTATATTAATATTCACTTTTTTAAGATTTTCAACAAAACGAGTGAATTTAGAATCTTCCCTTTTTTTAGCGAATCTCTGCGGGAAAGGCATGGGAGCAACTGGATCAACCCTTCTTTCCTCCTTCTCTTTCTCTTTCTCCCCCAGTCTGGGCTTCTGTTTCGACCGGGATCCACATATCTCGGCCGTCCTGCTTTGCTTCTGCCCCGGCCGTGTCTGACTTGTCTCGGCTGGGCTGGCCTCTGCCTCGGCCGTCCTGCTTTTCTCTGCCTCGACCGGGATAGACTCCATCTCGGTCGAAACAGAGAGGTCTTCCATGGGATTTTCCTCCTCTATTTCACTCAATCCTCCTTCTGGGTTGCTTGGACCTTCATATCTCCTTCCAGATCAAAGCGAGATGGCATTGACTAACTTCTCCCTAGCTGGATTTTTTTTCGTCATGCTCGGAAGTTGCCCCGGCTTCTGCTGATTTCCCAAGGTGGCAGAAATTTGACTCAATTGGGTGTCCATCATTTCCAGATGCTTTGTCATCAGTTGCATGTGAGTGGTCATCCCTTTCACTTCATTCTCCACCTTGCCGAACCTGTTGTCTGAACTCTTTATGAATTTTTCCAGTGTCTCTTCCAGCACAGACTTCTTTCTCTCCACGATCTCACCTCCTGTACCTACATCAAAGCCAGGTGGAGGGTGTTCTGCAGCAGTGGGGTTAGCATAAGAAAAACCAGGGTGAGATCGCCCATGGTTATAGTGATACCCCTGATTACCTCGGTAGTTATTGTGATAACCACCGCCAATGTAGTTCACCTCCGAATTCGCAGCTCCAAATGAACTGCCTGCTCCCCGGTTGATGTAGTCAGCTTCCACCAGAACAATCGCCATGCTTGGCTCAGTTGTAACAGCAGCAACCTTAGCAGTTCCCAGCTTCTCAATTTCCTCTCGGAGCTTCTTCACCTCTGCAGCCACATCGAACTCCGACTTTGTCTCCACTGCTTTGACTGGCATCTGTCTCTCAGTTGGCCATTGATGGCTGTTCTGCCATGTCTGCCAGCAACCTCATACTTTCTGCTCCACTCTTCTTCATCAGGATCCCGCCAGCAGATGCATCCACCATCTCCTTCATGTGAGGATTCAAACCCTCATAGAAATGACAAACCTGCATCTCGAGATCAATTCCATGTCCAGGGCAGAGTCGCAGGAGCTCATTGTATCGTTTCCAAGCTTCATGCAGGGATTCATCATACAGCTGCTTGAATGTAGTGATGGCAGCTTTCCTCTTCAGTAGCAGGCTCGGTGGGAAGTAGTTGGTGAGGAATTCTGCTCGCAGCTCCTCCCATGTCCCGATTTGGCTTTTGTCAAGCCCAGCATACCAAGACCTTGCCTCGTCTTTGAGTGAGAATGCGAAGAGGCGCATCCTAATGACGTCCTGGGGGACTCCATTCTGCTTTATCGTATCGCACACCTCGATGAACAAGTTGAGGTGGGCGTATGGATCTTCCACTGCTCTCCCCCCAAACTGATTCTGCTGCACCATCTGTATCAGCCCGGTGCGCAGCTCAAAATTGTTGGCGTTGATGCCAACCCTGAATCCTGCTTCCTCCTGTTGTGGTAAAAATCGGTTGAGAATAGACCTCTGTGGGACCACCACCTGTCTGTTGTTCAGCTCCGCCAGTCGTGCGGCTTGCTCTGTCTGAATAGCTTCGGCAACAAGAAGTTGCACTCTCATGTTTTGTATATCCTGTAGCAGTTGTCTCTGTTCTTCTGGTGGCATGTTTTGAAACGGGGCTTCCGGATTTGCTTCCATCTCAAAATTCAGCTTCTTTCCCTTCTTTCTGTTGTTTCTGCAGGCTGCTTCAATCTCAGGTATAAAGGGCTCAAGTGTCTTCCCTTTGTTCCGCGTGTTCATGCACCTGCACAGAAAACAAGGGAGAAATCAGATGATCCCGGCCGTGGTAGACTTAGTCTCGGCCGGGATGGACGCTTCTGTCTCGGCCGTTTTGAGATTCAACTCGGCCGGGACAGACACTACTCTGCAAAAAACTCACAAGAAAGAAAACACAGCAACAGACCCAAAGACAAAGAAAAATAACACCAAACTCGAAAATAAAAAGAAAAATCAAGAAAATACAATCCAATCCAGAAGTTCTTCAAACAATCCAGTAATGACTCGCCGTCTGACTATCCCCGGCAACGGCGCCAATTTGATCGATGCTAAATCTGCATACAAATTATAGCAAAGGGCAATTACATTTGTAAAACCCGAAGGTTGTCGAACCCACAGGGATAGTGCACCGAGGGAAAATCATATACTGAATATAATTTTTGAAACCTTTGTTTGGGTAATTCGAATTTCAGGGTTTTGGGTTTTTCAGAACAATTAATTTAAAGAGATTAAAATAAATATTAAAAAGCACAGATTCTAGGGAAATCTACCAATCTGATCAACATGCAAGAAACAAATATTCAAACCCAGAAAAGATATTTTGGTGGAAAATCTATTAATGTGGAATTAATTCCTTGGTCGGGCAATTAAAACCTAAATTACTAATTAGTGATTTATCTCCTCTCGGTCTCAAAATACACCAATTAATCAATTTCATAAAGATTAGATTTTTCCTACGATTGAATTCTTCTTGGTCGGACAGAAAATCAAAAGTATTAAATCCTAACTTCCTATTACTAACCTTCACCTCTCGGTCCTTTGATTAATAATTGTAACCTACCTCAATCTTCATCTCTCGATCCTTCGATGAGAATAGATTTAAAACAAAACATAGGATTTAAACCAATTAAAAAGGGTTTGAACAATTGAATCTAAACATGCATCACAGATGGAGAAACCCTAGAACCTGTTTAGGGTTCTAGCCTAACATATTAAAGAAAAATATTACAGGGAAAATTAAAGATTGCATTAAAAATAATAAAGGTTTAACAAAAATTAAAGAGGAATTCTCAAAAACATAAAGTGAAAATAGAAAATTAAAGCAAAAATTAACAACTGAATGATAACTAAAAAGAGACAAAAGAGAAAGGGCTAATTCTGAGTTATTCAAGAGTTTATATAGTAGTAGGGTTGAGGCCTTTGATGGTAGGAATTTCCTTCTTGAATTGATGGCTTCAAAAGGAATGATTTTCTTGGTAGAAACTTCCCTTTCGGGGTCTTCATTGCTTCCAAATTGATGTGTAACTTGAATCCCAAGCAATTCTCGCCCAAATTATGTGGAAAAATCCCAGAAATTCGCCAAAAAACTTCGCCCCGGCCGAGATGGCTTTCATTTCCGTCGAAACAGAGACCATTTTTGCCACTTCCGACCCTTCTGCGCAGTCTCACGGTTTTGGCCATAACTTTCACTCCCAAGCTCCGATTGACCCAATTCAAGTTGCGTTGGAAAGATAATTCAAATATCTTTCAAATGACATGCTCCATTAGCTCTGATTCCATCGGTGGAAGAAGTAGTGACTGTTCCTTTGAACATCTGCTGCTTTCGGTACAGGTTTTCCATTGAATTTGGCCTAAAACCTGCGAAATCTTACCATGGCAAGCATAACACCCTCTAATATATACTCATGATCAATTTATTCAAGAAAACAAGCTAAAATGCATAAAAGAAAAGAAAAACAAAGCGATAAGTGAGTAGAAAAACGAGCTTATCACTTTCAACTGACTGCTCTTTAGCTTTTGTTTTTGTCTTAGGAATCTCTTGAGAATGTGTTCGTGTATTTAATGAGCAGTTGCCGTCTCTCACTTCTAGACTTGTCTTTTATACCTGGAGATTCAAACTTTGAATCTCCATATCCGTTAGACACAATGGTTCCTTGTCCAAGAGTGGTTCGACTTTCACCGTCCTTTCTGGCTTCGTACAGTGCTTTTTGAGCTACTTCTAGAAAGTCTTGTCCTTGCGCGTACGGTTGTCAGAACGGTAGTGTAGCAGTCGTTGTTAGCTGTCTTACTTTGCTAAGCTCCTTCTGAACGATCTGCTAGCTTTCATAAGCAATCTGCTAGATAGATATCGGATTGCTGACTTCTCAGCAGTTCCTCTTCTTATTCCCGATTCCTTCGACTCCGAATTGCTAATGCCTTTAGCAATATGCTATGTGCTAGCGAATGCTTACTCCTCAGCATTCTGCTATCTCTTTGTCTTCTAGCAAGTGTTAGCCTTCTCTAGCAATCTGCTAGAAATACTTCTAGCAACCTAATCTATTACAACTCAATACTCAGCCTATACAGGACATTACAAGAGTTGCTAGACTATGCTAGAATTCAGCAATGATCGACCAAATGCTAAGGCTTTGATTCAACAAAACCTATTACAAATTTGATCCTAAAGGGAGAATTACAAAAATAATTCCCAACAGTCCGTTACGAATTTGAATGTTGATTCGGGTTTGCAAAATCCCTTGCTTGTATCCGATTATTTTCTTAGTACAAATAATACAAATAAATGCATATGATGCTCATAAATCAAATATAAACATCAAAATTTGACTATTGATTCACAATTAGCTTTATTACCTTGACTAGTGTTTCTCTTATCTTGAATAACCATCTCATTAGTTTAATTCACAACTCACAATAAATCTCATTTCATGTGTCTTCATTAATGGTGTACATGGTTTGGTCCAAACTGGTCAAATCGATCAAACCAAAATTATTTGGCCGATTTGGTAAGTGAGATAATCAGCCGGACTATAAATTTCAAACAGTATCATTTAGTTTTGTCTACGGTTTGAATTGAGAAACCAATCATTTGAGTCGGACCGAACTATTTTTAATTAATTATAAATATTTAAATTATATATTATGCTAAAAATATATATGTATACCTGTCGTTGTGCTATGAGGTGTTATAATTAATATGCAAGTGCACATATGTCTAACAAGTGATATAGATAGATATCGTACCCAATGGAGTGAAAAGTAAGCCATGCACATAATATTGTTTGTAAATAAAGGTTTGAGTTGTGATTCTCTAACTAGAATTGCAAATAAGCATATAAAATAAAACCAAATAAAGCTAAAATGATCAACAGTTGTTCTTCCCAATTATAATCATAAACACTTCAAAAATAAGGATTTAATCAAGAGAGAAAACACACTTGAGTTGTCAACTTTTATTTATTCACCTTCCTATATGTCGCAGCATAGTTCAAGCATCGCCTCTGGATCTTGTAACCTCTCTTAAGTGTCTAGCATATTTTCACACTACTAGATCTGCATTTTCTTATCAATCTTCATATGTCTATGTAAGAATTAACATTCAAATACAAAAATCAGAGCAAGGGTTCTTACAAGCCTTAAGTTCTTTGTATGTCGATACAAGAATCAAGATCGATTATGATTTCCTAAGCCTAGATCTCCTTTCGGTCTCCCTAGGTGAGATATTCCTTCCCACTAGGGGTGTTAGCGGTTTGGCCGAAACCGTTCAAACCGGCCAAACCGTATTTATTTGGCCGGTTTGGTCGGTTATAATTTTGATTTTCAAACTAGCAGTTTGGAAATTTTGAAACCGGTCAAAACCGGTTCGGTTCCAGTTTGGTGGCCCAAACCGGTCGTTTCAACCGGACCGGCCGTATACATATTTATATATATTTGTTCAGATATCTTATAAGTATTGTGTATAGATTAGTTGGATATTGTTGCTTGGTTCTGTGCGTTGGCCTGGATTCGATCCCTCTTCAATACTCTTTCTACCCAATTTTATTTTTTTCATTTAAAACATTTACTCCATAAGATAATATGAATATTTACAAATGTAATATAATATATAAGTATGATATACTTATTTTTATGTGTAATTATTATTATTATTATTATCAATATTCACATAGATAATTTTCTAATTACTTCATTGTGAATTATTTATTTATTTAAAGTAAACATCTTATACAGTCTTACAATAAATCAATACTTGTTACATCAACTCTATTTTTATGCAAAAAAAATTAGTACATCAAACTGTTTTTTAACATAATAATATTTTTCATACATACCCTCCGGTTTTGTTTTAATATATATATAGATATAGATATAGATTATAGTGCATTGTTGAAATTTAGAACAAGTTTAATTCCAAACCGTAAAACTGGCCGGACCGAACCGTTTTTTATATGGTTTAGCCGGTTTGGTTTAGCTAAATTATTCGGCCGGTTTGGTTTGGAAAAATCTCAAACCGTACTAATTGGTTTGGCCGAGATTTTTCCCCGAAACCGGCCGAACCGGACCGCGAACACCCCTACTTCCCACAGTCGTGTTCAAGGAATCAAACATATCAAAATCATAATCAAACACCAGACTTGAAGCAAGAACCAACTCCAAAATATATTCAAGCAAATAAACTAGTCAACAACCCAAGCATTAAGAGTTTAGTTCATATTCAAAAATAGAAAATAGAAAGTGGTTATCGAGTTCTTCTTCTCAACCATCCTCTACACAAAATATGTGCTTAAAACTAAAATAAAATTAAGATAAAGCCTGATTCCACAGTTCAGCTCCAGCTTCACACAAAATTCTTGCTTCCCCTTGCACGCACTCCTCGAATGCTCGTGTGTAAGTGTTGTGTTGTGTGTCCTCTTTTCCCAAAATATCTCCTCTTTTCAGCTCTATTCCATCTCTGCTCTACACGTGGACCTCATCCTGCCATCCAATTCTGGCGGCTCACATGGTTGACACATGTCCAACTTTTGAGACACAATCTGAAAAGTATGAAGATCTTGTCTGCAAGTGGTCCTAGAATTGTTTCTTCAAAAAATAAACCATGCGGTTCCCATGCTGCAACATCACTTCCTCTCGGCATGCTTTTGCCATGCTCCAGCATAATAAAATATGTGGCAATACTTAAACAATTCTCTGCAAAAACTCATAAATTAAGTTAAACATCACCAAATAGACAAAAACAAGACAAATCAATTTATTAACCTAAATTCTACTAATTATCTTACTCAATTAACCTAATTCTAGACACATTTAACTAAATAAAAGCATAAACAATAACTCTTTACGAAAGTTATCAATGTCGTATACGAAGTGACATATTAGAGAGGTTACCACCACAACCAATTTAGAACTACCTTACAGAATTTCAAACCAAACAAAAAAACTCTGCAAATTGCAAACTCAAGGTTTTTAAAGTTTGAGACTTTTTCCAAGCTTACCGTGTGCCGTTTGAACACGAGATTTGTTGTTTTTTAGCAAGAGTTTATCTCTTGATGTTCTTACTCTCCAAGTAAGAATACAACAGTCACAATTTTTCTCTAAGTTGTGATTCTAACGGGTGTCTAGCAAAAGCAATCGACTGTTTCAGGAATAACCCTAAAAGTTCCCAAATTCCAGAAGTGGAGGCTGCGTGGTGTGCCCACACGTCAAGTCTGCGAAGCAGAGAAAGCAACGGTTCGGTCGAGTGAGCAAGTGAACTGGTGGACACGGACATTCATCTCCTTGCGATAAATTATGAGAACCCTTGTATTCTGAAGTTTAGTGTATTTCAGGCTTAAGGTCTGGAGAGAAAACTTAGGACTTTTGTGTCCGAATCTCCATAAATCATTTTGCATTAACTATTTTATTTATTTTCTCTTGGATTTAAAACTCAACACTATGTAATTGTTGAAGTATAACCCGAACCTGACTAATAATCAAACTCGCTAACAATTAGTTTTTAAGAAACACAAACTGGTGATTAACAACCAGTTTGCTAGTGCAAGTTTCTCATTAATTTATTTCTGTTGTGCATATCAAAACTCTAATATCAGGACCAACAATTGTGCTCAAATATCGTATTCTCAATCCGACCAATTGAATTAATTCGTAACATCAAATTCTAGTAATCCCCAACTTGGTTCGAAAATTATAGCTTCGAATCGCAAGTATTGCTAATTTGAGTCCAATTATCAAATTGAAACCTTAATTAATCAACTCGAGTTTCTATCGTAAAATTTAGCTTGCATGATCATTTAAAGCATGCAAAATCATACCTATCGACATAATCTCTGAAAATTAGGCATGCAAGCAGTTCCATTAACTACATCTCGATTCCCAAACTATTCTTAAGAAAACTCAAATTAATCTTAATTAACCTTAATTAACTTAATTTTAAGGTTTATAAACATTGGATTATCACATTGATTTAGGTATGAAATAATTAATATATCATTATTTCGGTATATCAATTTTTTAGAATAATTTCAATAAGATTTACATACTGAAAATCTTTGATATACTTTGATTTTTACAATTTTTTTTATCGGTATTTATTCAAAAAATATGCTTACAACAACAATATTGTTGGATGAAAAAAGAAGACATTATTTTATTTTTAATCTATATGATTTATTTTTAACTTATTGTTTTGAAATAAAAATAAAAACAAAAGATATGATATTTTCGGTATGATATGTGCCAATATACCTTAAATATTAAAATGGTCATACCATTACCATTAGGTACGGTATTATACCTTACCAAAAATTACAATATACCAAAAATTCAATAATTTCAATATTTTTTCAATTCGATATGTCCAGTATTTCAATATTTTTCCCATCCCTAGTCAAGTAAGCTCACCAATGAATGAGGTTATAAGTTATAAAAAAATAAAAAAAAAAGGAAAATTTTATTTTCTCATAATGTACAAAAGTTATAGCATTTAGCTATCAACATCGATGGACAACACATCATGATCATGATGAGAAAAACACCATTCCAATCTAATAGGAGCAACACCAAATTTCCTCTCATCAGGTAGCTGAATAAGCACAAATACTCCAACATCATACCTAGCTAGCTCTTGGCAACTATATACACTGACCCATAAAATTCCAAAAATTGAAGAGCTAGATAGTTAGTGCACTTGCAGCTGGGGTGATCATTTGATCTCAACTTAAGCAATTCCTAAGAGATTGGAATCGGGCTTTATAATGCCATGCAGCTTCCATCCACCAAATCCTGCCAAAGAAAATGCCTGGAGTTGAAACAAAATGATGTTAGATAAGAAAATGAATCTTCAACTCATATAAAGGTAAAGGGGAAGGCACTATGTACTGCCAACTTAGTTCAAACGATACAAAATATATAGAAATTTGACACAAGACCAATAACTGAAATCTACCAACCTTACTATGTTATCTTTTTCACTAAATCTTGCTAATATTCCCTCTTTTTGAATCTGCAAATTTTTTGTTGCCAAAGATGTAATGTGACTGCTAATGCAAACACTACAATGCACGGTCAGGCACCCAGCAAGCTACAAACCATTGAGGGAGCATACGGACTTAATGGAAGGAATTGTCTCAATTGGTTTGTACCATATTGAAAGTAAAAGGAAACATAAGACACCTAATGTAGACTGGATCAGGCAGAGAAGATCCCATGTTTGAATCATGGGATGAAGAAGACTCCAGGATTTTGGCATGGTTGTGAAATTAAATGAATCTAAAGATCAGTGTTGCATGCATGTCCCTATCCACAACAAAGAAAATCATGGACACCATCCAACAGACCTACTCAACTCAAGTATATAATGTCAAAATGAAAACAATAGTTGGTGCAGGAAGTAAAATAGTAACTGAGTATGCAAATCAGCGGAAATCCTTATGGCAGGAACTTGATCACTCCAGGGTCATATATGAAACTAAATGTTAACAGTCATTAAAGATAATACTGATCAAGACAGGATTAACATTTTTTGGTGGGGCTTAACCCGGGATTTGATCAAGTTAGGATTCAAAATTTGGGAAAAGAGGAGATTCAATGCCTTACATATGAGCTACCATGGTCACTAGAGACAATAATAGATCTTCGAGGAATGAGAACAATGAATGGTCAAGTCAACTGGGCACACAAAACAGTGACAATTCATGGTGCACATACTGTAAAAAACCACAACACACTTGAGAATAGTAACATGTGATGATGAAGAAGGGGGTTTTTGCGTCGGTGTTTAGCTAAAGGATTTGAAAAAAAAACCCTTGGGAAGATTGAAGTACTTTTTTGGTATCGAAGAAGCTAACTCTAAGAAAGGCATCTTTATTTCACAGCAAAAGTATGTTTTGGATGTCTTATATGAGACTAACAAGATGTCATGTATACCAATAAATACTCCAATAGAACCAAGTTGGAAGTTGGGACTTGCGGAAGAGGATACTGTGGAAAGATATGAGCTTTGAAAAACAAATATTCTCTTAATTGTACAGATTTAGGAATATTCTCTTAATTGTATAGATTTAGATCCCATATTTTATGGGATGTGATTGATTGTTTCCTAATTTTGTGCTAGAGATTTGTGTATAAAAGGCTGACTATCTCTGTATGAAGAATATATAAAAAGGTTCACAGAAATTCTCCCATCTATGTCTTTTATGTTTTCTTCATCTACTATGTTTACCTTCCATTCTAAATCTGATATGGTATCAGAGCAGGCCTTTCTTGGGTACTGCCTCTGACTTCACCCTTATCCAGTTTTTTCCACTTAGACCAGCCTTAATTGCTGGTGGTGTTAGCCTTAATCGCTGGTATTTTTAGCCTGTGTACACTTGTTTCGTTTGAGCCTAGTGACAGCGAGATATAATATGTCAGACGCTGCCCAACAGACTGGTGAACTTCAAAGCATTCAATCTGCTTATAGATTGAATGGAAAAAATTATCTTAAATGGTCCCAGCTTGTCCAAGCGATGTTGAAAGGAAAGGGAAAAATTAGTCATCTCACAGGGACTGGACCGAAGAAGGAAGATCCCAAATTTGAAGCATGGGATGAAGAAGACTCTATGATCATGGCCTGGTTATGGAATTCTATGATTCCAGAGATCAGCGACACTTGTATGTTCTTGAACACAGCCAAGGATGTCTGGGATACTGTCCAAGAGACGTATTCCAAGTCTAAAGATGCAGCCCAGGTGTATGAAGTCAAGTTGAAGACAATGGCAGCAAAGCAAGGGACGAAAACAATGACCGAGTATGCCAACCAATTGAAGTCGCTGTGGCAAGAACTCGACCATTATAGGGTGATAAACACTAAGTGCTCAGCTGATGCAGCAATTTTAAAAGAATTTATTGAAAGGGATAGAGTTTATGATTTTTTGTGTGGGCTGAATCCTGAATATGACCAAGTGAGAATTCAGGTCCTTGGTAGACAGGAACTTCCGAGCCTCAATGAAGTCGTAGCATTGATTCGAGGGGAAGAAAGTAGGAGGTCTTTGATGCTGGAACCTCCAAACGCTGATAGCTCGGTTATGGTAGCTAGCGATACCAAACCTGTCTTAGATCCGGAGAAAGGTGTAGCTCTTGAAGCAAGGAAGTATAATCAATCAAGGTCACATAATCGTGATGAGATATTCTGTACCTATTGCAAAAAACCTCGACATACTCGAGATTAATGCTGGAAGCTTCATGGAAAGCCCCCAAGCCGGGAATGGAGTCAGAAGGGAGATCAGGCAAGGAATAATGGGCCTCTAAGTGGTGCTGGACAAGTTCACATTGCAACTACACGAACTGAAGCATCGTCACAAGAATGCAAGGGTCTCAATCAAGAGGAACTCGAGAGGGTGAGATCTCTTATCAGCCGCCTTGAGAAGCCTTCAGGTACTTGTTCCTCAATATATTCAGGTAAGTTTCCTATTTCCATTGGATTAAATGCTTCAGATACACTTTTCATTAACTCCTGGATTCTAGACTCAGGAGCCACCGATCATATGACCCACTCATCCAAATATTTTTCAACCTATAGCCCATGCCCTAGTAGTCGGAAAATAGCCACAGCCGATGGATCTCTAACAACTGTTGCAGGAGTTGGAGATGTCCAAATTACCTCAGCCATAACCCTAAAAAATGTCCTTCACGTTCCCAAATTATCCACCAATCTTATCTCCATACAAAAACTTACTCAGGATCTATCATGCAATGTGGTATTTTACAGTAACTCTTGTGTATTTCAGGACAAGGGTTCGGGGAGGATGATTGGACATGCTAAAGTTAGGGACAACCTTTACTTTCTTGAGACTCCAAGACTGCAGGACATTACTACAAGCAAGGGGCTCATGTCAGCAACCAGTTTATCCAACAAGGAGAAAATTCTTCTTTACCATCGTCGCTTAGGCCATCCTTCTTTTAGAGTTGTTAAGGTTTTGTTTCCATCTCTGTTCTTAAATTTAAGTGTTGATGAATTTCACTGTGAAGTGTGTGAACTTGCTAAACATAAGCGGGTGTCTTTTCCTATTAGTAATAAACAAAGTTCTATTCCTTTTTATCTCATTCATACTGATATATGGGGTCCTTCTACCATTCCTAATGTCTCTGGAGCTCGATGGTTTGTTTCTTTCATTGACGATTGTACTCGTGTTACTTGGCTATTCTTGCTGAAATACAAGTCTGATGTTAGTACTATTCTCCCAAATTTTTGTTCTATGATTAAAAATCAATTTGGAGTCGATGTCAAGAGATTTAGGTCTGACAATGCTAGGGATTACTTTAACCAAGTCCTCACTCCATACTTTCAGAAAAAGGGGGTTATTCATGAGTCCTCATGTGTAAGTACTCCACAACAAAATGGAGTAGCAGAAAGAAAAAATGGTGACCTTCTTGGGAAAACTCGAGCAATGTTGTTTCAGAAGAATGTGCCTAAAAATTTGTGGGGGGAAGCGGTTCTTACAGCCACATATCTCATAAATCGGTTGCCTTCTCGAGTCTTGCAATTCAAAAGTCCAATGGAAGTTTTCTCATCTTTTTATCCTGATTTAAGAACCACAAATAATCTTGTTCCTAGAGTCTTTGGGTGTGCGTCTTTTGTCCATGTTCATAGTCCAAACAGAGGAAAACTTGATCCTCGAGCTCAAAAATGTATCTTTGTAGGGTACTCTTCAACTCAAAAGGGATACAAGTGTTACCATCCTCCATCTAAAAAATTCTATGTCTCCATAGATGTCACATTCAATGAAGAGGAACCTTATTTTGCTGGATCTTATCTTCCGGGGGAGAATCTTACTCAGGAAGATAAGAATCAAGAAGGTTTCTTTTTGGATCCTCTTAATCTGTCAACTAGTCCCAGTAGTCCTAATAGTCACACTAGTCCTAATAGTCCTTCTTTGACTCCTAATAGTCACTCTTTGACTCCTTTGTGGGAAACTGGTGATGCTGAGGCGGCTCCTGCTCTAGAGACTACCGGAAAACTTGGTGAAGATATGAGATATGGAAAGAAATACAAAAAGAAAGTAAAGGTTGTTCCTGAATCAGCACAAATCCAAGAGTCTAACCCGGAGCCTGTAAATGAGGTAATAGTTTCTAATCCAAACTCACAAGTTGTTAATGATGAACTAGATTTACCCATTGCTGTTAGAAAGAAACCCAAAGATTGCAGAAACCGACCTCTATATCCTTTAGCCCACTACCTATCCTTTAAAAAATTCTCTTCATCTCACAGAGCCTTTCTAGTTAGCCTAAACACTATCAGTATCCCTTCCAGCGTATCTGAAGCTATGTCCAATGAAAAATGGAAACAAGCTATGAATGTAGAGATGGAAGCATTAGAGAAGAACAAAACCTGGGAGCTGGTGAAATTACCTAACGGGAAAAAATCTGTTGGTTGTAAGTGGGTGTATACAGTCAAATACAAGGCAGATGGAACAATTGAGCGATATAAGGCTCGGTTGGTAGCAAAAGGATATACTCAAACTTATGGGATTGACTATCTCGAGACTTTTGCTCCTGTTGCAAAGATGAATACAGTACGGGTTTTGCTAGCGCTTGCTGCTAACTATGGATGGGACTTACAACAGTTTGATGTAAAAAATGCATTCCTACATGGAGATCTAGAGGAAGAGACTTATATGGAGGTTCCACCAGGCTATGATAAAAACTTGGGTGATCACATTGTTTGTAAGTTGAAGAAGGCCCTATATGGTCTTAAGCAATCTCCTCGGGCATGGTTTGGAAGATTTGCAAGGGTTATGCTGGCGATGGGGTATAAACAAAGCCAAGGAGATCATACATTGTTCATTAAACATTCTCCTTCAGGGGGAGTCACAGCTCTACTTGTGTACGTTGATGATATAGTAATAACAGGGAATGATGATGATGAGAGGCAGGCATTGAGTCATTGCTTAGCTAAAGAGTTTGAGATCAAAACACTGGGAAAGTTGAAGTATTTCCTTGGGATTGAGGTTGCTCATTCGAGACAAGGAATCTTTATCTCTCAGCAGAAGTATGTTACAGATCTTCTTAAGGAAACAGGCAAGACAGCATGCAAGCCAATGGCCAACCCCATGGACCCGAACGTCAAGCTTGGGACAGCAGAAGGTGATGCTACAATAGACCGAGAAATGTATCAACGATTGGTAGGGAGACTCATTTATCTCTCTCACACTCGACCAGATATAGCATTTGCAGTTAGCGTAATCAGTCAATTTATGCACAACCCGAAGGAGGTTCATTTGCAAGCCGCTTATAGAGTACTTCAGTACTTGAAGGGAACAAAAGGAAAAGGTATCCTATTTAAAAGAAATGGAGGTTTGGTGCTTGAAGCATACACAAACGCGGATTATGCTGGGTCTATAGTCGATAGAAGATCAACATCTGGATATTGCACCTTTCTTGGTGGAAATCTTGTGACATGGAGGAGCAAGAAACAAAGTGTGGTAGCTCGATCAAGTGCAGAGGCAGAGTTCAGGGCAATGGCTCAAGGTGTTTGCGAGCTACTTTGGTTAAAGATTGTTCTTGAAGACCTGAAGATCAAGTGGGATGGGCCTATGAGACTCTACTGCGATAATAAGTCTGCAATCAGCATAGCACACAATCCAGTGCAGCATGACCGAACAAAACATATTGAGATTGACAGACATTTTATCAAGGAAAAGTTGGATAGTGGATTGATTTGCATGCCTTATATTCCAACAGATGGCCAACTAGCAGATGTTTTAACGAAAGGGCTGAATAGTTCAACGTTTAAAACTATTGTATCCAAGCTGGGAATGGAGAACACCTATTCACCAGCTTGAGGGGGAGTGTGGAAAGATATGAGCTTTGAAAAACAAATATTCTCTTAATTGTACAGATTTAGGAATATTTTCTGAATTGTATAGATTTAGATCCCATATTTTATGGGATGTGATTGATTGTTTCCTAATTTTGTGCTAGAGATTTGTGTATAAAAGGCTGACTATCTCTGTATGAAGAATATATAAAAAGGTTCACAGAAATTCTCCCATCTATGTCTTTTATGTTTTCTTCATCTACTATGTTTACCTTCCATTCTAAATCTGATAGATACAATAGTAGATAATCATACCAACAATTTGTAAGGAATCTCATCTACACAGCTCATACACGTTCAGAAATAGCCTATGCACTAAGTGCAGTAAGTTCGTTTATGCCCAGCCCAAAGGAAGTTAATTGACAAGCAGCGCATCATATAGTACAATATCTCATAGAAACCCTCGAAAGGGACTTATTGCTTAAAAGCATGCAGATTTAGCTTTGGAAGAATATACTAAAAAAGTACCACCAATTAAGTGGGATCAATCATAGCTAGAAGGCAATGATGCAGCAAGGTCAAGTAGAGAAGACTCAAGGTGTATGCGAGTTACTTTGTGTAAATATTATCTTGGAAGACCTAAAGATAAAGTGGGATCGTCCTTTAAAACTCGAATCATGATAATAAATCTGCTATCAGTATAGCTTACAATCCAGTCCAACAAGATCGAACAAAGCATATTGAATTTGGCAAACATTTAATCAAAGAAAAACCTGACTGTGGTAAAAGAATAAAGAACAAAGGTGGATGGACCCAATCAAGAAACCCAAAAGTTCTACATAAAAAGAAAAAAGAAAAAAAGAAAAACAAACTCATTTCCTTCTGTTTTGAAATGGTATCTTAACAGTTTTACAAACCTGACCTATAAACTTAAGAACATTGAATGAAGACAGAATCCTCCAGTAGGTGTAATTGAAATTATAGAAAAGCATCTCCTAGGGATGTTCCATGATGCTCACTTTCAACTCCTACACCTATGACAATTTTCGACAAGGCAGAGCTTCATGTTGCTCAGAAAGCACTTTTCAAAGGATTAAGATGAGTAATGAGTTATTCACCAAGATAAAATAAGGGAACCACTTCAAGTAACTCAACAGAGGAATGATTTCTTTAAGTGAGTGACATCCAGTTCTAGGTCCCATCATCCAAGTTTTCTATCTTCTTTATTATGAGTTAGTCCCCATAATCAATGGAAGGATTTCCGGCATCAGAACCAGGCATTATTTCAGTCCATGGAACCACTAATCTGCCGAACCATGTAACATCAAGTTCATAGGTTCACAAAGTTACAATGGACTACATTTTATAATTCCATTCAATTCATACCCTATATAAAGAACATTGTGCTTTAACAGATTAATGTGTGGCCTACCTAGGCAAGAACAGCACGCATCCTAGCTGTGACAAAATATGAGAAATCTTACGTATGCTATTGAAAATCATATTGCATGTCTTTTGTCACAAAAACAAGTTAGCTTTTACCTTATCCTGCATAGATTCATCTGCAATTCTACAACATCATTTAATTCTAAAGACGTTAATATATCAAACATGTTTACTCACATAAGATGTAAACTCGGCAAAGAACCATAAGAAGCGTTCAAACTACAAGCTATAACATAGTAATTATGTAGGACCTCTTCCCATGTGTTCCCAGTTGCTTCCAGTAAAGCAGCATTGCATGTTTTAAGTTCTATAGAGGCACCGGAAAACATGGAGGCTGCCTCCTCCCATCCCCTGTTATGCCCCATACACCTGCATCATAATTTTAAGGTGTGTTACAGAAATAACATAAGCATATGAAGTCACTTTCTAGTGAAAGGTACTGGTGGAGGTTCATAAGAAAGAGTACAACTATTCACCTACCTCAGATTCCATTGCTATAGGGTTTAGGGTCAGCTATATATGTGTGTGTGTGTGTGTGTGTAAGTGTGTGCATATATCTTACACAAAACTCATTCATTCATGGCCTTCATATGGGAGTGTCAGTAGCACTTGAAAAAGCCAAAGCAGTAAAATTAACCTAAAGAAGGTTCCTAATTAAAATTTCACTATTGAACAGAAGTATAGTTATAGTGGATAGTAGCAGATAAACTATCATATTTTCAAGACCCAAGTAGCTTGAAAACATCTAAAGATGCACATTTGTCATGAATTTCACCAGTTGACCGAATGCAGAAGCAGCATCCACGATCAGCTGACTCACATTATTGTAAGGATCTCGTCTCTCGAATATTTACAGATAGTCCGCTGTAGGTGCTCTGCTGTTTGTCCATCCATGGCTGCAACAGAGTAAAAGCTTGATATAAATTGTACCTCAGCTTCCGAGAAAGAATGCACTTGCTCCTGCATGATTTTCAACGTTTCCCGTGTTCTCTGTGCATCACTATAGCAATGCAAATATAGCCAAATTCAGATTTAATTCATTGGTTAAGTTTAGTAACCCAATCCAAAGAAACAAAAAGTATGAGGCATTTCTCACCTGGATAGTATAAGCTGAGGAATCCAACCCAACTGCTCAAGTTTCTTACCCAATTTAACAGCATCAGCTCTCCCCGATTTACTCAAAGGCCTATCATGATCTGTTAAATAACCGAACAACATTTACCCAATTTGCCCAAGACGAAGATGGCAAATAAAGCCTAACATGAGAGTAATTGATGCTCAAAATTCGCCTAATCTAAACTCATCAACATGGCCAGATAAACTAATGCAAACACTTACGAATGAGTACCTCTGAGAGAACGGTTTTCCCAGGAACTCTTGGCGTGGCGGAGAAGTATAAGGCGGCGGGAGGCGGATTCCGGCGGTGTTTCCGCGGAGGTCGCCGTGGTGTCGATTAGCAGCGAGTTAGTGAGAGAAAGGAAGGGTTTTCTGCTGTGCCAGTGCATATATAGAGATAGTGGCGGGGAGATGGGAATAAGCGCGACGGTAGTCATGGCGGTTGATAATATATCTGTGAGTGTGGCTGTGGCGTGGCCACCGATTTAGCTGCTTGCTTCGTCTTGTCTTCAATGGCGATTTCCAAATCGCCATTTCCCTAATTAACGTCTTCACCTTTTGGAAAGGTGTGAATTAAAATATATATATATGATATTTTTATATTCAGAAAAACATGCAAAGGTGTTTTTTGCGAGTCTGATAGTTGATGCATCATGCATTCCTATTTATATATGTACTTTTATATAGTGTATTTTGATTTTAAAGTTATAAATTTTGATTTGAATTATGTTATTTTGATAGGAAATGCTCTCTTTTCTTATGAACGATAACATTTTGATATGAAATGATAAAATTGTGTGTAGATGAGTTGGTTAGTTTATCCTTAATGAATTAATATGAAATGATATAATTATGATTGGAATTGAGAGCACAATGTGTATTTCAATTAGAATTCTCTCAATATTTTACATTTCATAAAAATACATATTTCATGGAATGTGGGTGCAAATAATTCAATACATATTCTATCCTACAGATTTCAATTTTAACCTATGGAGTGTCATAACATGAAGTTCAACGTTGCTATAAAACTTCATCCCAAAAAAAATTAAGTTCAACTTGCTATAAAGCTTCAATTTGTATGAATTTACGAGATCGCATCATCAAAAAATAATAAGGAGGTAGTAAATCTAAGTCCTGAAGCAATAGCTCACGATTTTGAAGGTGAGAATATTTGAATTTTTTTAATTTGCAATATATATATATATATATATATATAGAGTTGTGATCATATGTTATCCACCTCCCAAATATTATATGAGGTCAAATCTTAACTTTTTATTTTCTTAATTATGTAGTTCATATTAAATTTTAAAATGTTGACTTTGACTTTTTATTTATTATTTAATAATTCATTAAGGTTAATTTTATCATTGTCTATGAATAAATTAATATTATTTACCCAAACCATCCAACTCTCATGTCAAATTCATACTCTCTCTTCTCTCTCTCTCCTCTCTCTCCTCTCTCTCTCTCTCTCTTTTTTCTCTCTCTCCTCTCGTGCTTCCTCCTGCCACAAACTCCTCGCATAAATCTTTTTTCTTGTCAATACAATGTTGGTGTGTCGGTGAAATTATGAGTTGCATTCTCAACTTGTTTTATTTTTACTGAAGTTCGTTGTTGCGCAGGTAAGAGACAACAGCGGCGCATTCTCCTCTCCTCGCGTATCTCTAGCAGTGGCAATGGTTCGCTGCGTCGCAATCGTTGTTTGTTATCCATGGTAGTTCGTCGATAGTTTCACAGCAGTTTGTTGAATCAGTTATCTAGAGCAGTGTGCAGTTTTTTTAATTTCTGGAGCAGTTTTTTTATCTTCACAGTTACAGACATGGGTAATGTAATACACAGACGACACATAATGTACCACTCAAGCAACACATAATGTACCACTCAGACCACTTTTTATCTATATAATGCATTGTGTTATGTTTTTGTTACAATCCATTTTTACACCGTTGTTACAGGCATGAACAGTGTAATACACATGCGTCACATAATATACCACTTAGATCTCGTTTTATCTATATAATGCACTGCATTCTGTTTTTGTTGCGATCCATTTTTTTGCACTGTTGTTACAGACATAATGTAATACACATGTGATAAATAATGTATCACTCAGGCGGCACATAATGTACCACTCCGACAATGTTTTATCTATTTAATGCATTGTGTACTATTTTTCTCATGCAATTGCAGAGAAACAGACATGGATAATGTAATACACAGACTACACATAATGTACCACTAAAGCTCCAATTTATCTATATAATGCAATGCATTATATTTTTGTTGTGATCCATTTTTGTTACCTATTTTTGCACTGTTGTTACAGACATGAATAACATAATACACAAGCGACACGTAATGTACCACTTAGACACCTTTTTTATCTATAAAATGCATCCACAACAGTGAAATTAGGATTATTCCAAATTTTTTTATATGAACAACATCGAAATAAGGTAAATATAATGTCATTACATTATTCTCTGTATTATGGTACATCATTTAATTTTAATCATTACATTATTTAGTTTTAATGCGATTATCTTATTCGAATGTAATAGGGATTGTGTTTGAAAGATAATTAAATTATCTTTAATTTGATATATAACATGTGAAAAAATAATTTAAATTGAGTGAGTTATGATTATTTAAAGTTTTATAAGATTTCTAGAGGAGAGAGAAAATGAGGATATGTTATATGTTTCACGTTAATTACAAAACTCTTGATATAAAAATTACTCCATCCGTCCCGAAACAATTGTCTTGTTTCATTTCGGCACAGAGACCAAGACAAGTGTAATAAGGGATTGTAATGGTATAATTAGTAAAAGTGATTAACACTTAATTAAAAAAAAAACCCAAAAAATTCAAAATTTAAAACATTCAAATTTGGTGGCAAAAATCCAAAATAAATCAACCACCAATATTTCAAATTTTCCCACTAAATCTGCCTTATAAATATACAGCCATAAATCCAAGATTACAACAAACATTTCAAAACAGAAAAACATTACAAATGGGTCTACAAAAAGATGTTTCAGATGCTGCAAGAGAGGAGATTGTGCAGTTCTTGCTTCTCCACTGCAAGAATGGCAAACCAGAGAGAGGGAAAATTGGAGAAGTTGCTGCAAAATTCAGATGTTCTTCAAGGACAATCTCAAGGATATGGAAATCTGCAAGATATCAAAAAGAAAGAGGTGAATGTATAAAAGTTGCTACAAACAGACAGGGGAAAGGAAACAAGCCAGCAGCACAGATAAACATAGAGCAGATTGAGCAAGTTCACTATCAAAAACGAGGTACAATTCGAGCCCTAGCTGATATCATTAATGTTCCAAAAACAACTGTGGGAAGGTGGGTTAAAGAAAATCTGATCAGGGTTCACACAAATGCCATAAAACCCGAACTGACAGCTCCAAATAAATTGTTAAGGCTAGGATTCAGTTTACAAGCCATAGAATACCATAAGGATCTGAATGTTCTAAAATTCAAGCCAATGGAGAATGTAATCCACATTGATGAGAAATGGTTTTACCTTACCAAGAACACCCACAGGTATTACATGAGCCATAGGGAAAAAGATCCCCACAGATTTTGCAAAAATAAGAAGTTCATCCCTAAAATCATGTTCATGTGTGCTGTCTGCCGGCCTATTTTTTCAGAAGAGGGGGATGTGGTTTTTGATGGAAAAATAGGCATATGGCCTTTTACAGAAGAGGTACAAGCCAAAAGAAACAGCAAAAATAGGCAAGCTGGAACAATGGAACTTAAGCCTATTGAATCAATCACTAAGGAAGTCATAAAGAACTGTCTAGTTAATCAGGTAAGAAGCATTAGATTTTTAAGTTGTGATGCATGTCAAAATGAGTTAATCCTTATTCAGCAAATGTAACTTTAATTTTCAGTTTTCATATTGCAGTTTTCTAATTCAGTTTTCTTATTTATGTTATGCATTTCCAGATTATTCCTGCAATTAAGGCTAGGTGGCCTTCATGTTTAAGTAAAACAATTTACATCCTCCAACAAGACAATGCAAGACCTCACATCACAGACAATGATCCTGATTTCAGATCAGTGGCAAATGCAGATGGTTTCACTATAACCTTAGACTACTACTAGCGGCAACCGTTTGAGCGGTCGGTTGCCGCCACATCAGCATATATCAATTAAAAAAAAACTTTATTGCTTCCATTTTCATGAAATAGACCGACCGACGGTCTCCTCCCACTCCAATCCAACCAGGTAGGCCCCACCACTTTTATTTATTTATTTTTTATTTCTAACCAATCAAAATTCAACAAATGTATTATATTTGTTTTTTGTAATGAATAATAATAAAATTGATATAAGTTTTATATAATATCAAAAAAATAATAATAATAATAATAATATACCAAAATTCATAATTTTTTTTTCTCTACAAATAGAGACCAATTTTGATATATTTATTTTTTGGTTTTAAATTAATATATATACTAAATCATATTGATTGATCTACACCATTCATAAAAAATAATCAATCTGATTCGTCCGTAGAAAGCACAATCTATGTCAATTATAATTTTATTTAATTATAAAATGAAATCTACTTTTATTTAATTCCATTACAAAAAAAATTATAATTTTAATTATTTTAATTATAACAATTAATTTTAATTTTATTTTCTTACAATAATTTATAATTTTTATTATTTTAATTTTAATTTTGATATTAAAATTAAATAAAGATTATATATAATATTGTGGTTGGGTGGTTGCTGATAGAGTATGTAAAATTGTTGTGGTTGGGTTGGGATGATATTGATGATGTGGAGGAGAGAGAAATTAATTAAATAATGAAGTGGTTGGATGGTTGGATGGTTGGGGTGGTTGTTGTTAGAGGTAGTCTTAGTGCAACAGCCACCCAATTCTCCAGATGTGAATGTTAATGACCTAGGTTTCTTTAGGGCTATCCAAAGTCTACAGCAACAACAAGCATCCAGAAATGCAAATGATCTTGTTAATGCAGTTATTACAAGCTTCAATAGGTTAGAACCAATGACTTTGAATAAGGTTTTTATCACTTTACAGTCTTGTTTAGAAGAAATCTTGAAGATAAAAGGCTGCAACAACTACAAGATCCCACACATGAAGAAGGATGCCTTGATACTACAACATGAGTTACCTAGAAATCTAGAAATCCCCATGCAGTTAGTGAAAGATAGCCTACAGTACATGATGGAAGAAGGAAAGGGACCAGGTAATGAGAAGCTAATGTTGGATTTAGCTATGGAAATGGCTTAGATGGTGATGCAGTAATGATTTTTGTAAAGAATATGCAGGATATAGTTGGATCAGCATTCAAGTTTTTTGTAAAGAATATGCAGGATATAGTTGGTGCTGCAAACATGTTTTTTGTAAAGAATATGCAGGACATAATTGGTTTTTGTAAGCCTAAACAATTTAATGAAACCACTTCAAGTCGGATTTACACATTTCAGACTTAATTTGCATCACAAATGTTGTAAAACATGGATTGGTGAACAATTAACATCATTTCAGAATTTAACCCTCTTATCCCACAGTCGAAGTTAAACATTAATGAACCAACATATGAGCAGAACCAACATATGAGCATAAACCAACATAACCGAACCAACATAGGGTCAAAACCAGCATATGAGCAGAAGCAGCATATGAGCAGATCCAACAAAGGGGCAAAAACCAACATAACCGAACCAACATAGGATCAAAACCAACAAATGAGCAGATCCAACAAAGGGTCCTAAACCAACATAATCGAACCAACATAGGAGCAGAACCAGCATATATCCACAGATCCAACAAAGGGTCCAAAACCAACATAACCGAACCAACATAGGAGCAGAACCAGCATATATCCACAGATCCAACAAAGGAGCAAAAACCATCATAGCCAAACCAACATAGGAGCAAAAACAGCATCTTAACCAACAAAGCATAACCAAAATGGCAAGATAGCACCTGATATTAGGAAATTGACATTTCCAGAAGCCCCGAAGAACATCCCTCCGCATGCTCCAAAAATATCGAAAAACCTCCTTGTCTTCATTCGCCATCTCCGCATCCTCTGTTGATTTTGGCCCGCTCAGTGCACCATGAATGTCGACCCGGTCATCAGCCCCTACCGCGTCCTCAGTCCTGGCGGCATCGACATCAGGGGGATCTGTGAAAGACGGCATCGGGAGGTGCAGATCTGCGATAGAAGCCAGAAAGAGAGAGGAAAGTGCTCCCCCGAGTACATCGTCGTCACCAGCAACGGTATCAGAGGACGGCGAGAGGAGCGGTAGATCTGTGGTAGAAGCCAGAAAGAGAGAGGAAAGTCCTTCCCCGAGTACATCGTCGTCACCAGCAACGGTATCAGAGGACGGCGAGTGGAGCGGGTAGGATGTTTCAGTTGAGGGAGAAAATGGATTCGTCATTGCGGGGAGAGGAGCGGGGCAAATGAATCGGAGGCTAAGACAATTGTTTCGGGATGGAGAATCGATCACAGAGGAGATGGAGGAGAGGGGGGACCGGAGGTGGGGAGAGCGGCGCACGGCGATGCGTACGAAGATAGGGTTTCATCGCAATGGAGAGAAACAAAATGAGAGAGGAAAGGGGATGCGACGCACACACTAAAGTGAGAAGGTGTGTGCGAATTTAGGGTTGTGGGGGGAGGGTAGATTAAAATATTTAATTAAGTGAATTAATTAGAAAAGGTTTAATTAGGATTAAGAAGCCCTAATTTTTTCTATTTTGGGAAAACAAGACAATTGTTTGGGACAGACAAAAAAGGAAAACAGGACAATTGTTTCGGGACGGAGGGAGTACTATTATACCCAGATAATGTAGTATATTTCATTACATAATGCACCGAGTTTTTTTATTTTCAAATTAAATCAAGATCGTCCAAATTTGAATCTAATGGCTGGATTTTGGCCTCATATAACATAGGGGAGATGGGTAACCATATAATGCATCCTTATATATATAGGGTAGTGATCAGGTGAGAATAGGAGTTACTATGAGAAATAAGAATAGATCTCGCGCGTCCATCTCATCAAATCGACGAACAAGATTCATTCTCAACAAATTGAAAAATGCGGCATTTTTGCCCCAATATCCTGCAGTTTTAGCCTTTAAAGGCTAAAACTGTAAAAATACTCAAACACAAACAGCAACCTGCATTTTAAGTAGGGCTGTGCATCGGATCGAGACCCGACCCGAAAATCCCCACCCGACAGTCACCCGAAACCCGATCCCCTTGACCCGAGACCCACCCGATTGATCCTTCCACCCGACCCTACACCCGACCCGAAAATCGGTCGGGTGGACCCGACCCACCCGAAATTTTCTGCATTTTTTGAATTTTCTGCATTTTCCTGTTTTCGAATTTTCTTTCCCATTTTTGCAGTTGTCGAATTTGATTACCTGTTTTCGCATTTGATTTTGGTACAACAAATACAACAAACCCAAGTATTCATTATATAATATTATCATGTATCTAAACAACTTATATAATATATAATCCATTTAAAAAAACAAAACACAACAATATAAAATCATAATTCATAACTTAGAATTAAAAGTTAAAACAACCAAAAATCCAAGTATCCAATATTCATCAACAAACATCCACTTCAATCTTCAAACTTAGTACATAACTCAAATAAAACTAACATCCTCCAAGTCTTCACCATCCAAAATAACAACAAGAAGTAAAGTACCTACAGAAAAAAAAAATTATTAACAAGTATAAAATAAAAAAAAATGAAATAATTCAATGATTAAATGTCATTTTTCTTACTCAACTAGTCAAGTAATCAAGACTCGGTTTCTTGGCCTTTGTCTTCATTCTCTTTCGTGCCAATATTTGAAATACCTAAACAAGAACAATGAAATTGTTATTATACATTTAAAATACTCTAAAAATGTCTAATTAAATATTAAAAAGAACACACCTTCTTCATGTTTTTCAAGACTAGCTAAATCTTCTTCAATAGTTGGCTCTTTTGCTCTTCTCAACCAATTTTGAACACAAACAAGACCCTCTACAATCCTCGGAGTTAAAGAACTCCTAAAAAGGTCAAGTACTCTACCTCCGGTGCTAAAAGCAGATTCAGAAGACACGGTAGATATAGGCATTGCCAAGAGATCACGAGCAACTAGTGAGAGAATTGGAAACCTACATTTTTGCACATCCCACCACTTCAAAGGTTCAAATTCCTCATCTTTCTCACATCCTATACTCTCTTCGGAGAGAAAAACTTCCAAATCATTCTTGATTAAACTCTCACCGCTTTGGGATTGGCGATCCTTAAACCTTTCATATGCATATCTACGTTTCTTCGAAAGAGGCTCTTGAGAATCAATCGGTGTAGATACAACACTTTGAGACTCGGTAACCGGTGCTAGATGAGGGTTCAAGAGTTTATAATGATCATAAAAATCATTCAAAGACATCTTCAATTCAAACTTCATCCTCATTGCCTCATCAAACACATATTCTTCCTCTAAGTAGAACTCAATGAACTTAAGCTTATATCTTGGATCAAGAATGACAATCAAATAAATAAGCTTATTCATAGTTCTAATATCCCCCCAATACTTTGCAAATTTCAATTGCATTTTCTCTCCCATTTCTTTTAAATAAGAATGAGTGAGATCTTCACTAGAGCTCAATTCAATCCACTCTCTTAACAAATTTCCAATTTTGTCAATTTCATGAAAGAGCAAATGAGATGTGACATGCAAAGAAGCGGAGACTTTCAATGTGATGTCATAGAAAACTTTTAAAGCACCACTAATCTTCCTAGCAACCCTCCAATCATCAAGTGTGGGTACTCCATTATCATCACTAAGTTGAATTTTATAATGAGGATCTTCAATCTCAAACCGCTCAAATGCCTTTTCAAACTTAATTGCCGCATTCAACATCAGATATGTAGAGTTCCATCTAGTGGGAACATCTAGACATAGTAAACTCTTAGATTCTATGTTCTCCTCTACACAACACTCTTTAAACCTGTTATTTCTAGCAGGAGAGTGTCTTACATATCTAACGGCATCTCGAATTTTTTTGATAGATGGATTAATAACTTTCAACCCATCGTTAACAATCAAATTCACTATGTGAGCGGCACACCTCATGTGTAGATACACTCCTTTAAGTACATCACACCCCCTAGCTGTCAACCTCCCCTTTAAATACTCAATGCAAGTATCATTTGCACTTGCATTATCAACAACAATAGCCAAAACCCTAGCAATTCCCCAATCACGCAACAAAACATCAATCTGTCTACCCATCTCTTCTCCCTTATGACTCTCAACAGGACAAAAACAAATAATCTTCTTATTCAACTTCCAATGCTTATCAACAAAATGAGCAGTTATGCACATATAACTAGCTTTTTGCATAGATGTCCACGTATCAGTAGTTAGGCAAACAGTGCAACCAGTTTTCTTGAAATAATCACGCAACTTCAGTTTTTCATCCAAATACAACTGATAAACATTCCTAGATATGCTCCAACGAGAAGGAATTTTAAACTTAGGTTGAAGAACCCAGACAAACTCTATAAACCCCTCACCATCCACAATGCTAAAAGTCAATTCATCTTTAATTATCATCTCAACTAGTTTCTTACGAGCCAAAACAGGATCAAACTTCCAATTACTTAAAGTAGCACCCTCATTCCCATCAATGCATTTCACAACTATTTCTTTTTGTGAGGTATGTTTTCTTAAAGGGCTATGAATGCATGTAGTCATGTGTGATTTAAGATTGCCAGTGCCATGTCTTTTAGATTCACATAGATAACTCTTCGTGCAGTAATTGCAGTTACCTCTTTTTTCTCCATTTTCATCATAAGAGATTGTGAAATGATCCCAAACATCAGACCGAGCCTTCGCCTTTTTTTTTTGAGGTCGTGGCGGTTTGCCCACATCTCTTTGAACATCTTGTTCTTGTGTTACATTTGTTGTTTCTTCAGACATCCCTATTATAAAGTATAAACACAAGCCAAACAACAATTTAAATTCGGACCTGCAACAATATGCCAATCTCTATTCTAATAATAATATGATGAGGGGCTGCAGTCAAATTCAAATTCAATCTAGAGACTGTGAGAATTGAGAGCTGTAGTGTAGTGTATACCTCACGCAGTTGCAGGAAGGCTTGCAGGACTGCACTGTTACAGTGGTGGGTGCAGGCCGCAGGGAGACGGTCGGCGAAGGCGGGAGGTGGCAGGAGGTCGACGGTCAGCGCGAGCGGGAAGCTGCCGTGCGTCGGGGACAGAGAGGCGAGGGCTACGTGCAGCCTTGCAGGGTGCAGGCAGACGGCGGGTTCTGCAGGAGGAGACGGAATCTGTCGTGCGCCGGTAACAGAGAGGGTCGATTGCAAACAGCGGGAGGTGATGCAATTGACGGGAGTGAGAGAGGAGACGGAAGCTGCCGTGCGTCGGGGACAGACTACAGAGAGGCGAGGGCTGCGTGCACGTGCAGGGCGCAGGCAGACGGTGGGTCCGGCAGGAGGCGATGCAGACGGTGGGTCCGGCGGGTTAGAGGAGATGACTATCGAGAATATCGAATGATTTTTAGGTTTAGGGTTGGGGTAATTTTCTTTGTAATATTAATTATGTAATATGTATTATTTTGTATATATAAAATATAAATAAAGTATTATTATATAATATCTTCGGTCGGGTCGGGTGAACCCGAAACCCGACGCCCCTAACCCGCCACCCGACCCGACATGTTTCGGGTGAATTTTTATAACCCGAAACCCGAACCGACTTTTCATCACCAGACCCGACCCAGCCTGAATTCGTCGGATCGGGTCGATTTTTCGGGTTCGGTTCGGGTGATGCACACCCCTAATTTTAAGCCCAATTTACTTCATTTTTAGCCCGATTTACTTCATTTTTACATAAATACGAATTAAAAAAAATTAAACATCTTCTTCTTCAAAGCAGCAACACGAACGTAGTCTCTATAAAACTCAATACCAACATCAACAGTTCTAAAAACTCTGCCCTTAAAATGCTTCATCTCATCAACACACTTTGGAATAAATGAACCTGTAAGATACAAAAATGCACAAAGTTAACATTAAAGATGCACAATATAATAGTAAAAATGAACGTCGATCTGAATAAAACAAATTTTTTTAAACTATATTCATGCATAATTAACAAAGTCGAGACCGAACACGAATGCAAAATCCAGAATCAAAGAAAAAAATATGATCGACAGAAGAAATATAAAATCAAATCGAACGAAGAAGGAAGAAGAAATCAAATCACGCGAAGTAAAGAATAAAAAATCTGATGAGATATTATTTCAGATTTTTTTTAAAAAAACTAAAATTACAAAAATAACCTTAATTTTGCAAAACTGCAGGATAATCAAGGAAAACTGCACACGGAGTGAAATAGATCATGAGCGTTGAAATCACAAAATCAAAGGCTGAGATTTATTCTCATTTCTCATACTAAAAACTATTCTCATATGATCACTACTATATATATATATATATATATATATATTTTTTTTTTTTTTTTTTTTTTTTTTTTTTTTTGAGATTACATGGTTCCAGTAAGTTGTTTGAGATTATGATCCATTGAGTTATAATTTATAATTTCTCAATCATGAATATAATTTTTTTTAGATTATGATCCAAGGAGATAGAGATATAGTTGAACTGTTTTTTAAGAATCCCGTTTTCAGTCATGGTAAGTTATATGTTACAGTTTCACGAGTGACATGTTGTAAGGGTTTTAAAATCATAATTTGTAAGATCAAGGAAACTGAAGAGACATCTACTTATAATATAATGGTTAGGAAGTATTCCTACCTTCAATTGTGTTTTATTGTGTCGAACAATGTATATAAACCACCAGTTTAGGTTGACTCTAGATTAGCTCTAGTTTGTGCAAAACATGTAAAGCCCCTATATATGATGTATATCAAGTTATAATAGGGTTGATCAAGAAACACTGAAAATCCTCCAATTTGGTCTAGAAGAGTGATAGAAGAAACTAGCTACATTCCTTGTACCAGTTTGGGAGTTACGCATGAAGGAAACTGGATGATGTCACCAGATCAGTTTCACTCAAGCCTATTACAGACATATTCAGAGACAAGAAGAACAAGTCAAGAGGAATCTCATTAAAGCCAGACTTTAAGAATGGAGGTTACTTAAAATTTAAAGATCCTGGCATTGGACCAGTTTCATTCCTCGGACTGACTAAGAAGAGTCGTTCTGACACACCGTACACGATCAACATCCTATGTCAGAAAAGCAGGAGCAGGTGCAGATTTTCTGTGAAAGCAATCTGTCCTCTGTAGAAGAGAGGTGTCGATTGGACATCTTCTAAAGTGTGTTTCAACGGCTACATTTTCAAACCTCTCGCACTCTGTCTTTAAATAGACGAAGTGATTCTAGAAGAGAGTAGGGGCGAATCTATGTATAACATTGGGGGTACACTTGTACCCCCAAATTTTTACTTTCTTGTTATTAAATTTGTATATTTATTATTATTTATATATTTTTTTATTATGTATTTATATAAATCTTTATATAATGTAATTTTATTCATATATTGTATTCCCAATTATAATTTTCTGAAGCCACCTCTGAAGAGAGGTTACGATTTCAAAAAATAATCTTACAAACGAACTCACATTCGTATCCGTCAACTCTCTATGAGAATCATCTCCGATCTACTATAGAACTTTCTACGTTCGAGGCTTATCACAAGCTTACTGTGTGCCGTCTTGGACACGGACTTGTTGCTTTCTAGCACAAGTTTATTTCTTGGTGTTCTTACTCTCCAAGTAAGAGCACAATAGTCACAGCTTTTCTTCAAATTGTGATTATCGCGGGCATTTAGTCAAATAATCATTGGTTCCGGGAAGAACCTTAAAGTTCCCAAACTTCCGGAGATGAAGCTCACGTGTGTGCCCACACTTTGCATCTAAGCGACGGAGGAAGCAACGGCCTGAGCGAGTGAACAAGTGGACGCTGACATTCATCAGCTTGCAATAGATTGTGAGAATCCCTGTATTCCAAAACCTAGTGTTTTCTTACTGTCTGAAGAGAGGATGTAAGGCTCTTGAGTCCAAACCTCTATAAATTCTTGTGTTCTGATTGTTTTACTTAATTTTTGAAAGAATTTGAAACTTAACACTATCTAAGTGTTGCACTATATCTAAAATTTGAACTAATAACTATCTCGCTAAACATCAATTTTTAAGAGACACAAACTGGTGAGTCACAACTAGTTTGTGAAGTGCAAGTTTCTGTATTAAAATTTCCGTTGTACATTCAATCACTCTGATCTTGGGACCAACAATAGGGTACAAAGAAGTATTTTGAAATTTATTTTATTTAATTATTGAGTATTTTTATGTACACAATTATCATCACCAATTATAATTGTAAGTAATATCTAATATACTTTTATATTTCTTTTATGGTTAAAATACAATAATTTTGTGCAACGCACGTCTGAATTACTAATTATGGAAGAATCAGAGTAGCAATATGTTCTTCTCAAAAGAGAGCTTAGGGGCGCTAACAGTGCTTTCACGAAGACAAGCTGAAAACCCAAGTAAAACCCTTCATGTTGATCGACATGGTGCATGTCGATCGACACGAAGGTCGATGTCGACCGAAGGCAAATTGAGAAAGAAGGGATCAACATGAAGTGATGGGTTTTGTATACTGAAAGCATTTATTACAATGAGTATACAACGGTTTATTTCTCCTATCTGTTAACAATCTTACATGTGTGAACAATGGTATCCTCTTATCTCACCGATAGCGACGATCATACGACGTGTTGTAGATCGCAGAAGACAGTATGATCAATTGACCTAGTGAGACATAAACCTGATCACAGCCGAGACAGCATATGAGGATACGTCTGTCCGGATGGCTGCGGCATTGTCGAAATAAGTAGTCTGTCTTGGTTACTTGACATGCTGGTACGCAGAGGTGGCGTATTGATGGACCGCAGTGAGATGTATTTGTCTGTCTGACATCAGCGAATAAAAGATCTCGTTATATTGATTGAGTCCAAACCCTAACGAAGGTTCAGGGGTTTGCACGGGTTGATTGTTGCTTTGACTTGCCATGGTGGATAGCCTAAGTAACGTGCTCGTATATCCGCATCTTGGGTAACAGCAGTTCGTGTAGTACCGCCTGAGACTGGACTTAGGTAACCATGTCCAAGTAATAGGATGGGGACATTCCCTGAGGAGCTCAATAACATTCATCGTGCCAAAGTCCTGCAGGCTGATTAAGTTCAGGCACGAGTGATAAGGTTTGAGTGGTACTACTCAGGAATTATACGATATTAATTAATTGTAGTTAGAGCTTGTAAGAGGCTCCGATTAATTAATGGATGTCCGGTAACCTTAAATATGGGGATTCTCAATTAATGCAACTCGTTCTCATAACGTGGTAATAAAGGGGTAGGTCAGTATTAATTCTATGGTGAAAAAGAATTAATATTAATTAATTAATTGTGTCCTGCGTTGTGGACATGGGAATTAATTAATTTATAGGCCCACTTTATTATTTGCATTAGGTCCCAGGTCTGGCCCAATAAGTGTGCTGAATTGAGCCCAGGAGCCCACTAGGGTTTTATAACCCTAGGTCTATAAATAGACCTCTCACTCTCTGAAACCCTAGCCACTTTTCATAAGATTCAAATCAGTTGAAACCCTAAGGAGAGAGAGAGAGGGGCGCCGATCCTGAAAGAGAGAGGGAGGAGAATTTCGATTCTGGTCCTGCTCAAGTCACAGATCTACGGAGTCCTCACCAGTAGTAGATCTGACCAGCACCGGGACACAACCCTGAAGATCTGATCTGGAGAACAGAAATCCTATTTCTTTCTTTTCTTTATTTTCGATTTTATTTAAGAAATTAGGGTTCTAATTTTTGATTCCGCAGATAAAATCGAATTGGGTGGTTGAAATGGAATTTGGAATTCAAACGCAAAAGATCGGATCAGACTCGACGGAATAACGGTAATTCCTCAATCCACGATATGTATTAAATTCATAGGAGCATGCTAGGGTTTTGTGAATTTTGATTATGTGAAATATCCATAAATCGATCCGGTTCAGTTTGGTTTTGGTGATTCGATTCACGGAAAAACCCTACAATTGGTATCAGAGCCAGGTTTCTGATTTATGGCTCTGTTGTTCATAATTAAATTCGATATGCATGTATGAATTTATTATTTTGTGGATGTTTGGTTTTCGTTCCTCGTGGCAACCCGTTGATTCAGCCCACGGTGGTTTATCCATGTAGGGCTGAATTGTTTTTGTAAAATCACGAGAAAATCCATGATTAGTGTAGATTTGAAAATTGTAATAGAATAGTTGTTTTGTAATTTTCAAATTTATGTAATTAGATGGGTCGAGGACGAAGAACGAAAACGGAGCCAACGAAGGGCCGACGGCGGACGACGGCACGCAGCGCGGCAGGTGTGCGGCGCGCGCACGGCGCGCGGGCAGCACCCACGGCGCACGGCCTGCGCGCGCGCGAAAAAGGCTCGCGGGTGCGGTGCAGGGAGCGCGCGCGGGCGCGGCATGGTGCGGCTGCAGGCGCAGGGTGCGCGCGCGCGGCGGCGCTGGGCGCAGCGCTGGCCGGTGGCCGGCCTGGCGGCGGTGGCTTCGGCTGTCGTCGGCTGCTGCTGTCCTGTCGCGGTGGCTCGTGTTTTGGTGGTTTGCACAATCCTGTGTAAACCCTAGGGTTTGCATTAGGGTTAGGGCAAATCATCAGATCACAAATGCCTAAAAATCCAAAAGATTTGGTGTATCCAGATTTGAAGGCCCTTGAAGATTTGAAAAGATTTGGATTTATCCAAATTAATTCAAAATTCATATTTGTAATAGATAGATATTATTTTCTATTTTGTGGGGCCACGAGGAATTTTTGTTTGCCTTAATTATCCTCGTATGATATGTGATTTATTTATGTGCGCAATTTAAGCATGTGTAGATAATAGGAAAAGCATGATTTATCGCTTTTATTATTTACAGCTTTTCAAGCATGCTTATGTGATTAATTTCTTTTGTTGGATTATATTTTGGGAATTTTTGGGCTTGTTTAATTACATGCAAAAATTTGGAAAATATAATGACAAAGAAATTATGTGTGCGCATAAAGAAACCTTTTAAAAGAAAAATACTAAGCAGATTTTTTAATTAAAATCAATAGACCTCCACAAAGCGGTCCTAGGCTGTAAGTGTATCTCTCGTTCTAGTAAACGTCTACGAGTGTAGCTTGCTAGTTCCCGGAGGTGCATGGGTACGGTTGTTGGGATTTCTAGACAAACAAGTTAAATCATGTGAATAGTGGGAGGGCTTTGAGTAAACGTCTACGAGTGTAGCTTGCGTATACCTCTTTCACAAGTATTATAGGATTGATTTAAATTATAGATAACAAAAGCTTTAAGGGCTGTGCGGTATGGTTACGTGCCATGCTAAACTGTCTCTTTTGGCCGGAGTTAATTTTGTGGTTAATTGCTTAGAAGCATCTTAGAATATAATACAAGAATTGCATCCATGTTCTTGAGAGATGGCTTGGTCTAAGGTTTTCACTAATTATTAATTTCTAGTGCAAAAGCATCCTGACATGGTAGTGAAATTAAATGGATTGGGGCTTAAAACCCGCAGTTCTGGTTGAGGGTGACATCGTAAACGTCTACGAGTGTAGCTTGCGGTGGGAACTCTTGCGCAATTAGTGGAAAACATTTGTATTTGATTTATTAAAAGGTTTTCAATGCATTTGTTTTCGAAGTTCAACATGTATGTTCTTATTTAAGATTCTTTATTGTTTCAGATATGTCTATGTCTACTGTCGATCATATACTTGCTCTCAATCCTCTAACTGGTCCGAACTTCCATGAATGGAGTTTCTGCATCAAACACATCTTTTATCTGAAAAATCAAGCACATGTTCTTTTCATGGATCCACTGTTGCGTTCTCAAAGAGGTGTGTGCGAACTTGAGCTTGAATTCTATGACAGATGGAAGGATGCTGATGAGTTTGCCTTCTGGCTCATCACGGGTTCCCTGTCTAGAGAATTAAGGCATAAGTATGAACACCTCGAAAGAGCTGGAGAGCTTTGGAAGGAACTCTCAACGGCTTTTGGCAAAGTGGAGCGAACTATTAACGGTAAGCTTGTGCACAATCTTGTGTGCAAGAAGATGGTTGAGGATAGTTCAGTGACTACGCACATGATGTATGTGATCGATCTCATGAGACAGTTTACTGTGCGGGCTGGTAATATCAGTGCGCAAGGCGAGATTAATATTATCTTGAATTCTCTTCCGAAATCCTATCATGACTTTAAGGTAGTTGCTGCTGCAAAGGGAGAGTATGCTCTGCATGAGCTGCTTGAGGGTCTTGTAGTGGAGCAGTCTACCATGCGAGCACGGAAACCTGTTCTGTCTGGTTCTAGTACTGGTTCGACAACCTCTAAGGCAGTGATAGCAAGTCTAGGAAGGGGAAGAGAGCCAAGGTCACTCCAAAGAAGAACGAGTGTGCTGGATGCGGAAAGGTGGATTGTCCGAATGCCAAGGGACAAGGTACGTCATTTGCATTTGTAACGGAAACATGTTTAGCATCGATTTCTACTCATTTGTGGGTAGTGGATACTGGAGCTACTGATCATATTTGTTACATTTTGCAGGGGTTCACACCGAGGAGGGTGCTGAAGAATGACGAGGTTACCTCAATGGGGAACGCAGCACAAGTGAGTGCAGCTGCCATTGGAGATTTCACCTTGTACTTTCATGATTCCGTTTTAACATTGAGAGATGTTTTGTACGTGCCAGATTTTTGGCGGAATCTTATTTCAGTTTCCAAACTTTATGTTGATGGATATTCAGTTATTTTTTTATAGTGGTGTTTCTATCATTGGTAATAATGGTGTTATCTGTCGTGGAATGTTGAATAATTCTCTCTATGTTGTTAACTGTAATCATAAGTCTTCCGCAAGTATTGCATGTAATTCATCCGTAATTGATAATCCTAGGAAGAGAAAACTTACTTCTTCTGATGAGGATCTTACATATCTCTGGCACTTGAGACTGGGTCACATCAGCTTGAAGCGGATTCAAAGACTTGTAGATGACGGTACATTGGACCTAGTCCGGGCTGTACCTTATCAAGTCTGCGAATCCTGCATCGAGGGCAAGATGTCAACTAGGCCTTTCAAGTCTAGTCAGTCTCGAGCAGAGGAAGTGTTGGAATTGATCCATTCTGACTTATGTGGACCGATGTCCACGCAGGCTCGTGGAGGGTACGAGTACTTCGTCACTTTCATTGACAATTACTCAAGGTACGGATACATTTACCTGCTTCGCTACAAGTCTGAATGCTTTGAGAAATTCAAAGAGTCCAAGGCTAAGGTAGAAAAGAAGGTCGGGAAAACTATCAAGTCGCTGCGATCTGACCGTAGTGGCGAATACCTCGGTAACGAGTTCCTGCAATATTTGTCAGAAAATGGGATTACAACCCAGTGGACTGCACCGAGTACTTCCCAGCAATGATGAGTTATGCAAACTTACCAATTTTGTTTTGGGGCTACGCATTGGAAACAACAGCTTACGTGCTTAATGTGGTGCCTTCTAAATCAGTTCCTAAGACGTCTTCTGAGCTCTTCCTAGGTCGCAAACCTAGTTTGTGCAAGGTTAGAGTATGGGGCTGTCCGGCACACGTACTGTCGAAGGAACCTGATAAGTTAGAAAGCAGGTCAAAAGTAATGATGTTCATAGGGTATCCCAGGCAAACGAAAGGTGGTTACTTTTACTGTCCTGAGAGTCAAAGAGTCGTTGTTAGCACCAACGCTAGATTCTTGGAGGACGAGTATGTGAGTAATTGATAAGCTCATTATTTTACTCGTTTATCTATATTATTTTCTACTATTTTATGTAGTTTTATTGAGTTTATATATATATTCTATGCATGAGTCTATATTAGGTGGTATTATGCGCATTTTGGTGTTTTTGTAGGGTTTTAGGCCTAAGTTCACGAGAAATCCGTTCCGGAAGCAGTGACGTGTAAGAGTAGCAGTGAAGAGTTCTTCCACAAGAGGAATTCGATCTATTGGCACATGGCAATGGATGATGCTTTGAGTTAGCTCTCCAACGCAACTGGAATTGGGTCAATCGGAGTTCGGGAGACCGCGCAGAAGGGGCGAGAAGCTGCGTCGACAGACGCCAATTGGCATCGATCGACGCCGACCAAGAAGCCACGTCGATCGACGTGGATCAGCCACGATCGACGCGAGGCTGTCTGCTGGAGCGGAAATTCGAGGAAAAACGGATTTATTCATATCTTTAGCCCTAGATTTTATAGGATACACATCCACCACTATAAATACCTATGTAAATTCGATTTTTCAGTACCAATAATCATAGTATTCAGTTTTTTAGAGTTTGGAGACTTGGGGAACACGAAACCCTTTTATTTTCTTGTAAGTTCTTTATGTTTATGCAATTTAATATGTTTTCTTTTGGATTTCTATCTGCGATGAGTGGCTAGAAACCCTAGCGGGTTCTAGGGGTTGATATTATTATGGATGCATGTTAGGATTAATTAATTAGGTTCATGATTCCTGTGTTTATTCTATAAGTCTAGATTAATTCAAGGACCGAGAGGTGACGATTAATTTAGATGTCTAGCTATTGATAGAAGGACCGAGAGGTGAATATTAATCGTGGGAATAGGAATGCATGATACAATCTACACTATCCAAACAGATGTACTAGACTGTAGGAATTGAACTGATTTGCTTATCAGATTGACTAATTTGGTGTACTTTGAGACCGAGCGGAGATAGTCACTAATTAGTAATCTAGGTTATATTTGCCAAACAAGGAAATATAGCATTGTTGCAGTATTCCACCTGTTAAATTAATTGATTCCTACATGTCATCCATAATATGAATTCTTCCCTAGAATCTGTGTTCTTTTAAAATTGCTTTCAAAACTACTTTAATTTTCAGCATTGTCATCTTTACTTTTATAAAACCCTGATTTTGGATCTCTCAAACAATGAATCTTAGGATCATAGCTAGTATATAGGATAGTTTCCCCACACAATTCCCCTGGATCGATAACCTTAGGGTTTACAAATTTATTTGTCGCTGTTATTATAATTAATCTGTTAGAAATAGCAGTGATCAAATTGGCGGCGTTGCCGGGGAGTTGCTAGATTTTATCTTATTACTAGTTCGTTCTGGGATTTGCTGGATTGAGTTTTAATTTTTCTGTACGTGTGCGTGTGTGAGTTTTCGAGTCTGTGTCCCGCATCGCGTCGATCGACGTCGATCATTTTTGTTGCATTGATCGACGGACCCTAGCCTCGATCGACGCCAATCACTCTTTTGTGTCGATCGACATGAATCCACGTCGATCGATGTTGAACTGATATTTACCTATTTCCTGTGCAGGTGCATGATCACGCGAGCTAAAGGAAAAACACTCGAAGCCTTTGTCCCTGAAATTGAAGCAACCTGCAGGAAAATCAAAAAGAAAGGAAAAGAAAAACAACGAGAGATGGCTGAGAATCTTGAAGCACCTCTGCAAAATATGACTCCCGAGGAGCAGAGGCAATTTGTGAATGAAGTACATCAGCTGAGAGCACAACTACAAGCAGCCCAGGCTACTCAGGCGGAGCAAGCTGCAAGACTGGCAGAGTTGAACGATAGGCAAGTTGTGATCCCGCAAAGGTCCATCTTGGATCGATTTCTTCCACAGCAAGCGGAGGCCGGATTCAGAGTTGGCATTGATGCCAACAACTTCGAGCTACGCACAAGCCTTATTCAGATGGTGCAGCAAAACCAGTTTGGGGGGAGAGCTGTAGAAGATCCATATACCCACCTCAACCAATTCATGAGGTGTGTAACACTGTGAAGCAGAACGGAGTAACCCAAGATGTGATCAGGATGAGACTGTTCTCATTCTCACTCAGAGACGAAGCACGGTCTTGGTTTGCTGGACTGGATAAGAGTCAAATCGGGACATGGGAGGAGCTTCGAGCAGAGTTCCTTACCAACTACTTCCCACCGAGCCTGCTGCTGAAGAGGAAAGCTACCATTACTACTTTCAAGTAGATGTATGACGAGTCACTTTACGAGGCCTGGAAGAGATACAAAGAGCTTCTACGACTCTGTCCTGGACATGGCATCGATCTGGAGATGCAAGTGTGTCATTTTTATGAGGGACTGAACCCTTACATGAAGGAGCTGGTTGATGCATCTGCTGGAGGAATACTGATGAAGAAGAGTGGTGCAGAGAGTATGAGGTTGCTGGCTGATATGGCGTTGAATAGCCACCAATGGCCAACTGATAGGCAGCTACCAGTCAAAGCAGTCGAGATAAAGCCAGAATCTGATACATAAAGATGTACCGACATATCAAGTAGCTAGGATAAGCTCACTTGTAAACTGATGTGTCGCAGCCTAAACCGACAGCCTATCCAGGGACCGTCTCATCTGTGATACTCTTTATAACTTGCTAGGTCAAACAATTCATATGTTCCTCTGTGATCTCCTACACACCATATGATCATCCCTATAGGCGAGATAATAAGATATTATAGTTCGTATCGTATGTTTGTTATATCAGATAGCGACTATGTTGGTGTAACACATTTATGAAGACCAATGTATCAAACGAACAGACTTAATTATAAATATTTTTAGTATAATATCCCAACATTATTTCAAGTCATGTTTAGTGGCTAGAAACCTTAGCAGATTCTAGGGCTTTGATAGCCTTCTTGATGCATGTTTAATTGATTCAACTCAAAAGCATGGTTTAATTCCTGGTTTTAATTCAATCGAATATAGAATTGATGAAGGATCGAGAGATGAAATTGATCTAGATTTGTAGTTGTTAATTAAAGGACCGAAAGGTGAAAATTAATAATAGAAAGAGGGAATTAAATGCATTTGTTTTCTATCTCAAAAGGAAGGTTCAATTGTAGGTTTAAATTAGATAATTATTGATATTGATTAATGTTTTGTTCTTGACACCGAGAGAAGATAGTCACACATTAGTAATCTAGGTTTAAATTGTCAAAAAAGGAATTTAATCCATTTGAATCTAATCTTTCCCATTGCTGAGTTGATGATTATTATATGTTGATAGTTTCATTATCTGCCATGAAATTTGTCTCTTTAATTATTATTTTCAAAAACCCTTTAAATTCTGTTTTGTCATCTTTACTTTATAAAAATCAAAACCTGATTTTGAATTACTCAAACAATTATGATTAAAAACTATGGTTAATACATGAAATAGTCAAGTTATACAGTCTCCGTGTGTTCGACAAACCTTCGGGTTGATTAAAAATTTATTTGCCATGTTGTAACACCCTAAATGTTTTGTTTAAAATGTTACCATTTCTATTCTTAAATGCGGAAATTTTAATTTAAAGAAAAATTAAACAACCTTATTAAATAAGTCTATCTCAGAAAAATATTTAAAAACTCAAAAGAACTCGAACTATCAAAATTCAAGAAAATTAACTAGTAATCCAACTATGATAAGTAACTTATTAAAAGAAAATTTAATGACAATAATCTAAATAAGAAAAACTTAAGAGTTTTAAGAATATATCTCATCTCATCCACGCTCTCTCTTCTACTCCACTATCAAATACCTTAAAACATTTTAAAAACATGGGGGTGAGCACAAAAACACACTCAGTGGTGGGGAAAATATACATATACTTTTTCTCAAATAGTACAATAGTGAAATACACGCAAAGAAATAAAGGGCATTCTTTCTTAACCATAATCCATGCAATGCTCAACACAAAGATAGGATAAATGATTCACACTTTCTATTCTGGTCCACTGCTCATTTAATGGTGTAATACCAAGAAAGAGCATTTGTGGTTCTGGTCAACTGTGCACAAGACAAATTCTGATATATGAACATACATCCATATAAATTCTTCACCCAAGTCGTTGGTTGATTACAATGTTACTTGATTGTGCCTTAGTTATTGCTTGATTATTTTGTTGCTTGATTGCGTTTTAGTTGTTGCTTGATTAAATATTAACCATTCATTTTTTTAGATCTGATGGATATGATACATTCTTTTTTCTTACAGGAGTATTTTTTTTCACATGATCCCTCCTCTCTCTCTCTCTCTCTCTCTCTCTATATATATATATATATATATATATATAGAGAGAGAGAGAGAGAGAGTGTGAGAGTTGTAATCATTTGTTAACCACTCCCCAGATGTTACCTACAGACCTCATTTGGCGGTGCATTATCTAGACAAGCTAACTACATTATCTAGGCAATATAAGGTACATTACAGAAGATAATGTACAAATTGTAATAGATAATGTAATGCAAATAATGTACTACATTATCTTCGTAATGTACCATATATTGCCTAGATAATGTAGTTAGTTTGTCTAGATAATGCACCGCCAAATGAGGTTTGTAGGTAACATCTGGGGAGTGATTAACATATAAATGCGTCCCTATATATATATATATATATATATAGGGATGCATTATATAGTTACCCCATCTCCATATGTTATATGAGGCCAAATCCTAGCCTTCAGATTAAGATTTCAACGATCATGATTTAAATTAAAAGTGAGAAATTTTCGGTGCATTATCTAATGTAACTTACTACATTATTGGGTATAACAGTAATTTTCACACCCATAGTTTTGTAATTGTCTCAAACAAAAATCACGTCACTCAAAATTGTCTTTTTCTCTCTCCTCTAAAATTTTGATAAAACTTTGAATAATCATAACTCACTCAATTTAAATTATTTTTCCACGTATTATATATCAAATTAAAGAGAATTTAATTATCTTTCAAACGAAATCCATATTACATATGTTCGGAATAATATATTCGTCGAAAAATTAAATAATGTAATAGTCGAAACTAAATAATGTAACATAATATAAAAGATAATGTAATGATATATCTAAAAGTACTGTAACATTAATAAGGTAATAAGGAGAATTAGATAATGCAAATCGATTAACATAAATATAATGCAACATAATATGAAGAATAATGTAATGACATATTATGTTGCATTATCAATATTCATCGCGCTTTATCTAATTCTATTTATTAATGTTACAGTATTACATTATCCTTTGTATTATGTTACATTATTTAGTTTTAGTTATTACATTATTTAGTTTTACAACGGTTATCTTATTCCGAACATATGCAATAAGGATTTCGTTTGAAAGGTAATAAAATTAACTTTGATTTGTATATAATGTGTTATGAATGTTAAATTATTTATGACAAATATGTTGCATTATTTGTTTGCAATTTCAATATTATACCAATAAAATAAAGCACGCTATAAAAGATAATGTAGTAGATAAATAATAAATAATGCATCAACTATCATATGAATAATGTAACATCTACATGGTTTAATTATTTCTTACCGATCAGTGATCACTACAAGAAAGTGCCCGTAAAATATCAGTCTATATATTAAAAATGAAAAAGGGAAAAAAAAGTGAATTTTATGGTACTACCCTTCAACACATTCTTCAGTGCACATAATTCTTCTTCATTTAACCCAAAATAAAAAATTAATAAATAAATAAATAAAGTGAAGATGATGGATACGCAGGGGTTGCATGAAAGCAAAATATAGATACTGTAATATATAAATAATAAATAATGATCATCTATCAATAAATAATGTAACATCTACATGGTAAAAATTGCAACGCGAAAACTCCATGGATTGGATAGTAGCTCATTGCACATAACTTTCTTTATTAGAATATATTTGTTGTTGACTAAATTCAATCAGATTTTATGTATCAAATTGTTCATCTCCTTCCTTCATCGATCGTACATCCACAACAACCGCACCAAAGGATCGCCATTCACCAGGGTATGAATCATCGCACAAAATCAATTTTGCATACAGTTCATTTAGATAAGAGATAGAAAATAAGAACTCAAATGAAAATTTATCGTGAATAATACAGATGGTGATGATTTTTTTTATCTCTTATTGCAACTGTCGGAAAAAATATAAATTACTCTAATCCATTACACTGAAAAAAATATATGGGACATATATGAAAATCAACTAGTTTATGAAATATTGAAAAGAAAAAATATTATCAACCAAAAAACTACAAAAAAACACCAAATTTAAAATAATAAAAAAAATACGCTGAAGAGATAATGTAATTAATAAAGAATAAATAATGTAGCAACTATCATATAAATAATGTAACATCTACATGGTAAAAAATCAGTACGATTTAATATTTCTCTCTTGGCGAGATTTTAGTTTCTCTCAACTGTCCAAACTTCCAGCAACCTGCACGCCGCCCTTCCTCCCAACTGTGGGCGATTGCGTTGTACCTTACCATCACGATCGCCGCGACTGTTGGAGAAACGCGAGGAGAGGAGAAACTGTGTGTGTCGCCTGCGTGCTCTCACCCGCATAGCCATTGCGTTCACCGACGAACCACCGTCCAACGCCGGCAAATCACCGTGAATAATATGACGTGAATGAGAAGACGCAGGGGAAGAAAAAAAGTTACGATTGTGAAATAGAAAATCTGTTATGGAAATTAAATCACAATCTATTTTAATAGGATTCATTAAAGATATAGTTTATATTCCTTACATATACTAATTACCAAAAGACCAAATGACCCTTAATAAACAAAAATAAGGAAAGATAAAATAAAATAAGATAATCTGGGAAAAAATTAGGACCACTAGATCAAAAAAATTAAGGGATGAGATTTGGTCTCATATAACATATAGGAGGTGGGTAACATATGATCACATCTAGGGGTGGCAATTCGTGCGGATCGGATCCATATCGTGTCAATCCGTTATCGATCCAATCCATTAAGGCCAAATCCGTATCCGATCCGTTAAGAAAAATCAAAATCCGTATTCGTATCCGATCCGTTTAGCTCAAATCCGTATCTGCACGAATTCGATCCGTATCCGTTAAGGATCCAACAAGTATCTAATCCGAATGATCCGTTACTGATCCAATCCGATAAAGATAAGAACCCAAATCGGATTAATTCAATAAGAATCCATTTCAATAAACACACTTATAATCTAATAAAAATTTGGTAAGATAATACAAAATATTCATATTTGACTGTTCAAATTTTGTGCCGGATAAATAAATAAAACTGCAAATTCATTTGAATTAAAATCCTCAATCAATCCAAGATACATAGATCAATCTTAAATTCAAATATTAGTGGTTGAACTTGCTCATTTCTAAATAATAATCATTCCTTCACCTTATTTGTCAATATTCCACTAACAATTTTGAGTGAGAGAAATATAATTAAAACTTTAAAATTTATAACAAATAAAATAAATTATAATAAATACCTTTCATCTATATTGGTGAAATTGCAAGAGTTTAGACGATTATATTACTTTTATCAACATTTAAATTTAAGATCTCACCAATTAATTAATCGGTTGATACAACTTAATTGAAAACTTGAAGTTGAGAAAAAAAAGTCATTAAATTTTGATAGTAGAAGAAAATAAATATTAAAAAAATATAATGATTTGATAAATAAATATATTTTGGTGGTTAATTAAAAAAATGGAACAAAGAAAAGAAGAATAAAGATATTTGAGTTTTTGAAAGAACTGTAAATCTAAACTAATATATCAAAATCAATCAATTAATTATTATATTTAAAAAATAAATAATTTTTATTAATTTATTAACGAATATCCGTATCCGATCCGAATCCAATCCATTTAATAGATTATCCAATCCGATCCGTATCCAATCCGAATCCGATCCGAAATTTTCATGTCCTTATCGTGTTGATCCGATAAGCCTCAATCCGTATCCATTATTATCGTTCGGATTCGTGTCGGATTATCGGATCGGATCAAAAATTGCCACCCCTAATCACATCTCTATATATATATCTATATATATATATATATATATATATATATATATATATATATAGAGTAGTGATCATATGAGAATAGTTTTTAGTATGAGAAATGAGAATAAATCTCAGCCTTTGATTTTGTAATATCAACGCTCATGATCTATTTCACTCCGTGTGAAGTTTTCCTCGATTATCCTGCAATTTTGCAAAATTAAGGTTATTTTTGTAATTTTAGCTTTTTTAAATCTGAAATAGTATCTCATTAGATTTTTTATTCCTTTCTTCGCGCGATTTGATTTCTTCTTCCTTCTTCGTTCGATTTGATTTACATTTCTTTTGTCGATCAAATTTTTTTTCTTTGTTTCTGGATTTCGCATTCATGTTCGGTCTCGACTTTGTTTATTGTGCATGAATATAGTTTAAAAAAATTTGTTTTATTCAGATCGACGTTCATTTTTACTATTATATTGTGCATCTTTAGTGTTAACTTTGTGCATTTTTGTATCTTACAGGTTCATTTATTCCAAAGTGTGTATTCAAATTGACGTTCATTTTTACTATTATATTGTGCATCTTTAGTGTTAACTTTGTGCATTTTTGTGTCTTACAGATTCATTTATTCCAAAGTGTGTTGATGAGCTAAAGCATTTTAAGGGCAGAGTTTTTAGAACTGTTGATGTTGGTATTGAGTTTTATAGAGACTACGTTCGTGTTGCTGCTTTGAAGAAGAAGATGTTTAATTTTTTTTTTAATTCGTATTTATGTAAAAATGAAGTAAATCGGGCTAAAAATGAAGTAAATCGGGCTTAAAATGCAGGTTGCTGTTTGTGTTTGAGTTTTTTTACAGTTTTAGCCTTTAAAGGCTAAAACTGCAGGATATTGGGGCAAAAATGCCGCGTTTTTCAATTTGCTGAGAATGAATCTTGTTCGTCGATTTGATGAGATGGACGCGCGAGATCTATTCTTATTTCTCATAGTAACTCCTATTCTCACCTGATGACTACCCTATATATATATATATATATATATATAGAGTAGTGTTCATTTCCGAACTAAGTGTTTGTGAATGAACAATGACCTATAATCTAACCATTAATTTTTTGAATCTGATGGTTATAATAATGACACGTGGCAGTCATTAAATTTATTTATTTATTTGAAAGGGCATTTTAGGTATTAAATATTATTATATTCTATAGTAGATTTGATAATTATGGTAGTTACCTAATTTTTTGGGATTTAATTTATTTAGCTTCTTTTAGGGTTCAATTAATTTGTTAATTCACCCTCTCCTTCACGATCGTCCACCCTCTCCCTCATGATCGTCCACCCTCTCCCTCACCATCGCCCGGCCACCAGCCATGGCTCTCCCCTCTCGTCTATCCCCTTCTCGCCGCCACAGTCGCAGCCCGTCGCTGCTCGTCATCTCGTGCCAATCAATCCCAGCATCAAGTTCTCTCGTCTATCCCCTTCTCGCCGCCACAGTCGCAGCTCGTCGCTGCTCGTCATCTCGTGCCAATCAACCCCAGCATCAAGTTCCACTTGGACGATTTTCGTCCAGTCTTAAAGTCCGATTCGCGATTTGGCCATTCCACTTGGACGATTTTCGTCCAAGATCCGCTGTTATGACTAGTTGTTTGCTGCCTTGTCTCATCTGGCGATGTCGACGTCATTCTTCGAATCCGGCTGACACTTGGTGGATCGCCTTCACGTCTACATTTTATTTTTTTTCTGTCATATGCGATTATCATTTTTATTTTATGTGAGTGTCATTATTTATGAATAAATGTATCA
>JAPKLW010000328.1:247164-295692 GCA_026898455.1 Plectranthus barbatus
TATGTGAGTGTCATTATTTATGAATAAATGTATCATTCTTCGAATCCAGCTGACACTTGGTGGATCGCCTTCACGTCTAGATTTTATTTTATTTTCTGTCATATGCGATTGTCATTTTTATTTTATGTGAGTGTCATTATTTATGAATAAATGTATCATTCTTCGAATCCGGCTGACACTTGGTGGATCGCCTTCACGTCTAGATTTTATTATTTTTGTGTCATATGCGATTGTCATTTTTATTTTATGTGAGTATCATTATTTATGAATAAATGTATCATTCTTCGAATCCCTGTTTAACGAATAATTAAAATTGTTTATACATTTAATGATAATATATTACTGGAAGTTGAGAGAATAACCTTATAATGACACACAAAGTCATAAACAATGACACACATAGCAATAAACAATGATAACGATTAACTTAAGATTATGGAATAAATCGTGGTGCATTTTCTCTTTCCAATTTATTTGATAATAATGGAAAAAATCATTAATGACAACCAACAAACATGCTAATATTCGATTAAATTTGTCTAGATCGTGGGTTGATCCTAATTGGTAACTGTCCCCATAAATTTCGACTTTCAGTTTTTAATTGTGCGGGTTTTTTTTTTTTCCGTTTATGCCCTTTAAATGACAAAAACTAGCCTATTTAATGATAGACGGAAAGATTTAATCTGGAACGTTGATTTACAAAATGGATGGTTAGATTTTGTTCTCTGTTCATTCACATATACCTGTTCAGCCTAGATCACTCCCCTATATATATATATATATATATATATATATATATATATATATATATATAGTTATGATCATATGTTACCCACCTCCCACATGTTATATGAGACCAAATCTTAACCCTTAATCCTTTAAATCATGTGGCCCACATTTAAACTTGAATTATTTATTAGTAATTTTTAATTTCATTACTAATCATTATTAGGTTTATTTAGTAATCTCCCCATTCACAAGGCATCTCTCTCTCTCATTTTATCTATCTGCTATCTCTCTGTCATTCTCTCTACCGAGCATAAAAACTATGGCGGTGGCCTCCAACGCCTTGCCATTTCAGCACGCGTCGCCGCTGTCATAGAGTCTCCATCAGGGCGTCGTACAATCTATAAAACAACACAAGAATCATTGCTAAGGCAGAAGATAGGAAGACTTGAAGTCAAAGATGAAGTTTTTTAATTAAGAATTTTTTTTTAATGCGATTATTAATCTTTTTTATTGTAAAGTAGATGATCCTAGCTTGTATGATGTTCTATGTGTGTGAGGAATTTGTATTTTTGGAATAACATGGTTTATGTGTATGCGAATCTAGGGATGGCGAAGGCTGCGAAGAAGTTGTTCGATAGAATGCCTGAAAGAGATTGTGTGAGTTGGAATACGATGGTGATGGCGTATGTGCAGAGCGGATGGTTTGATGAGGCTGTGAGATGTTGTATGGAGTTGAGGAGGTAAGATGTTGTGTATAATGCCTACAGTTTTACTGAGGTTTTGACGATTTGTGTAAATTTGAGGGCTGTGGTTGGCGAAACAGCTGCATTGTAAAATTTTTGTTCTTGTGATTTTGTCCAATACAGTCCTTTCGAGTTGTTTTTTTAACCATGTAGATGTTACATTATTTATATGATAGTTGGTGCATTATTTATTATTTATCAACTACATTATCTTTTTATAGCGTGTTTATTTTATTTTTTAAATATGACTTTAGGTTTTAGTATAATATTGAAATTGTAAACAAATAATGCAGCATATTTGTCGTAGATAATGTAACATTCAAACCTTAAATAATGTTCAAATTTGTATATTATTCCGCACACATCATGTACTTGAATGAAGGACCATATAAACTGAGAGAAAAATACGTAACACGATTCATAATGTACCTTTTAATTGACAGATAATGTACGAATAATACCACGAATGATGTACCATTAAGAAAATAATAATGATACAATATTTTTAAATATAATATTACATTATCCTTTGTATTATATTACATTATTTAGTTTTAACCATTACATTATTTAGTTTTACCACGAATATATTATTCTGAACATATGTAATAGGGATTTCGTTTGAAAGATAATTAAATTATCTTTAATTTGATATATTATACGTTAAAAAATAATTTAAATTGAGTGAGTTATGATTATTTAAAGTTTTATAGAAATTTTAGAGGAGAGAGAAAAATATAATTTTAAGGGATGTGGTCCTGGACATAATTACAAACCTTGGGCGTCAAAATTACTATTATACCCAAATAATGTAGTAAGTTCCATTACATAATGCACCGAAAATCTTTCTTTTTCAAATTGAATCTTGATCGCCCAAATTCTAATCTAATGGTTGGATTTTGGCCTCATATAACATATGAGATATGGGTAACCATATAATGCAACCCTATATATATATATATTAAGAGGCTCTAGAAGTGGGCTTTCTTCTATTTGCTATTTAATAAGGCCCAAATTTTCTATGATAAAGTCCTAGTAAAAAAATATGAATAAAATAATCTAAGTTATCTAAGATTTTAGTTGTATATCTACATATACTACCACACGTATAAGTCATAAATACATTCATATCTCTCTACTAATAAGATCATGTATATCTAAGCAAATTAGTAAATACTAATATGATTTTAAAAATCTTAAAAGCAAATAAATATACTTTACAGCTATATTTATATACCTATATATATACACACATGTGTATAAGTGTGTTTTTATTTATTTATTAATATTTGTAGTTATCTAAACAAATAAACCAATATTAATCTGATTAATATTAGGCTAAATAAATAAAGATAGCTATTCTGATTTTAATTTTATGAAATTAAGAAACTAGATCATAAATCTTCTCTCGGCTCTAATAATCTTTAAAATTTGCAATTAACTTAATAAATCTCACTAAAGAGAGAAAAAAAATCATAATTTATATTTGGTAAAATGGGGGGTGTTACACATGTGCTATAATCTGTGTGCAAATTTTGCACCGATCAGTGTTCGAACCACTATAATCCTTTGCCTTTTATTACATTCTACATTATCAGTTTACGTACTTTAAAACTCAATACTCAAGTGTTGAAGTATAGACTGAAACTGACACTAAAAACTATTCGGACTTAAAACTCATACTGAGCTTTGATAAACCAAACTGAGATTGACACTCAGTTTGGACAAGTGCAAGTTTATCTATTAATTAGTTTCCGTTGTGCAACATACTTACTCTGAAAAATTGGGACCAACAACAAGCTATAGGCAAATTTTCATCACCCAATATGCAGATATGTGAATACATGTAAGAATAGCAAGTCAAAGTGAGGTCAACTTGAGTATGACTCTCACCCTTCAATGAGGCTTAAGATTAAGTATGTGAGATCGAGGCTCATTCATATATCAATAAGAATGACACTTGATCCTATCAATACATAAAGATGTACGTGTATATTAAAGCAGTCAAGATAAACCAATTAAGCATCACCTGATATGCTACAACCTAAACCGACAACCTATTCCAGAAATTTTCTCAGATTCATACAATCTTCTTTAATCTCCAACACATCATATGATAGTCTCAGATCGGCAAGATGATGGAATATAATTATTTGCATCGTATGATTATTTGTAGAGATAGAAGTTGTCTTTGCAACTCAATCATGATCATCAATATATTAAACCCAACTAATATACCAATAATAATAATAATTTTATGAATATAATTCCAACAATTCATAATTTTCTCAATGAAGAAAATAAGTGAACCTCCATTTTATTTTATCCATGCGTGTCTTTCTTTGTTGAGTAGAATGTCTATCTCTATCTCCATCGCTATCTTGTGAGTCACTTACAAATCTGCCAACGCTAATAAATTCAAATAATGGTGCCTTTTCACTTGGAATAAATTGCAAATATCAATATCTATGTATCATCCTCACGCACAAGGCAGAGGATGCGTGTTATGAGATGCATATAATTTTTAAATTAAATTTACACCCGTGTAAATAAATATGATTTCTCATTTTTATTAAATTTATTTGTTGAAGACAAACTTAGTCTTGCCCCAATAGTTTAAAATGTTGTTATACAAATATTGATGTAAATTATTATAGCATAGATATTAAGCAAAAAATATATAGCTGTAAGACTAAAAGTTTAAATCTGATCCCTCAAATTTTAAAATTGATTCAACCAAGCATTTTGATTTTGAACTTATACACTAATAATTTTTATATTTCATTTTATTGATCCATTAAAAAATAATTTTAAAGTCAATAAACTCAATTAAATTAGTTTTAGAAATTAAGTATCTAATAGACCTGAATAATATAGAAGTGTGAATAAAAACATAGCAAGAAAAATAGCGGATTAATTGTGGATAAATTGCACATATATATCTCAAATGTGGGAGAACTTATTACTCAAATTTTAATTGCATTGATGGCCGATAAATATGTGCATGAATTACTGCGGCATAAACTATAATAAATTCTTCAAGTAAAAAAACATTTAATCCAACCTTAAATTTAGTCATTCTAGCCCCCTCCTAATTACAGCGCCGCATCACTGTCCTAACTAATCAATCATGCCGCACTCTTTCGGACCGGCAAGGGCGGATCTCTATGTAATGAAGATGCTCGTGGTGATTCCACCATTTGATAAATTAGTCCTTTTTATTAATAAGTTATGAAAGAAGAAAATTGGGTTGAAGCTAAAGAAATATAGAATAATGATGGGCTAAAGATAAACAAACATAGTTTATGAGGGTGCACAAGTTAAAATAATTTCTTTCTTTTTTTTGTCATGTAAAATTTAGTGTAGTCCCTAGACTCCCTACAACAAACTCCTCGATCCGCCACTACTAACCGGTTATCGCCCTCCACCGAGCATCACATCGCCTCCTCATTCAACCATTCTGCTACAGTTGAAAATGAGGGAGAGACATAGTTGAGCGAAAGAGACGTCGAAATGGAGACGAACTTGTGACCGATGGCCACGAAAGGTGTCCGATAGCAATCTCATAGTAGAAACCCAACCTCGAACCATCCATGATGTAGCCATTGTCGTCGGGTTGTGGCTTTGCTCTTCTTTGACTCATTGTGTATGAAGTTGAGCTATGTCCATAAATATTCGTGTTTATCGAATATTTGTTTTTGCGCACGGCAAATTGAAATTTTAAATTCTTGATCCGATTTTGTAACAAAGCCATTATGATTAAGCGTGTGGGAGCAATAAATATTTTGCAAAAAAATTGAAAATATTCCAACTTTTTTGCACAATGCATATTTTCGATAACTCTTTTAGTATAAGATATAGATGAATTATAGATGCCGTATTTCATAGCATTTTCTATTGCAGTTGAATGCATACAATTACAAGAGTAATGCATGTTTCTTTTTTAATACCAATGGAACACATGATGTGTGTGTGTGTGTGTTTGTGGTATCTATCAAACCACAAAGCACTTGAAATGCGATGTGGCCAAGTATGAACTACAAGTATGACCATATTACTAAACTGACCACCAAACCTAACAAGGCTCCGGCAGCAACTTCAGTTTCTGTATGCCCGATGGATTCTTTCAACGTAGATTCTGAAACTCCGGAGGATCTTACATGCATCCGCTCGTCAGACTTGAGCAACACAGAACTCGTCACCTTTTTCTGGAACGAGCCTTGATCCTCCAAGAAAACTGGATCGGTGATCTCTAAATCCGTAGATGACTCTCTGCAATAAGAGTTTACTAAATCATTTACATCGTTCGTGGAGGGTGGCGAATACAATGTGGTGCTCGGCATGACTTTGTTCAACACTCTTGCATGAGTACCCACCTCCCTTCTCACTCCCTGCAATTAGAGAGAGTCCACAACCTCAAACAACTAATTTGCTGACTTGTCACTTGTGCATGAAATGAGCATTCAGCTTAGGAAGGCAGACAAATCTGTGTTCAAAAGTTATAATGCTATCTTTTTCTAAAGCCTCCATACAAGTTCTTGAAGAAACTCAAGAAACTTTTAAATTCTCCCTAGTTCGGGTCATAAAATTGCTAATCATACTGCTAAAAATGGTCAAAAGCTCACATTTTCTGCCTAATAGATGTCAAAGCAAACAAATGTTCGGATATTGCTCGTCTAAACTGTTGCCTCAGACCATACGACGGGAGACTATAAATACATAAACTACAAGCCTCTGATGTCCCAAAACGCTTAAGCATTCAGTTAATGGAGCGAGTGCCTATTTGAAATTTTCATGAAGTTGCAACAATCTATGACTATCGTTGTTACTAGGATCCAATTCTTCCTTACAAACCGATTTTTAAGGAGGGAAACCTCGCCAATATAAGATGGCCTAGGCCATTGTCTCCGGTCACATGAGACACATTTAACAAGCATAAACAACAGAATTTGGTTTTGGTCCATTACATCTAGAGCAAAACAATGTTCCCCATCTCTCACTTCAAAAACCCAGTGTTGAAAACCAAGAAAGTAGTAAGCCGTGAAAACAAACCTGGGCATCATACATGACAAGGCCAGCATAAACAACAGCTAAACCAAATATTGCATCAGAAAATCCTCTGCAAATCAAATAGGAAATGTTATCATTTACATAACTCAAAGTCACAAGCAATTCAAATCAAAATCCATTTGCACAACACTTCTCCTCCTCATACCAGCACAGGCCTCATTCCAACAAAAATTAAATTCAAAAATATTAACGAAAAGAAAAATTTGTGACCACCTCTCCATTCCAAGACAAGTTGCAGTCGCCACAACAGACTGAAATCCAGGAATTAAAAGGGAAAAAAAAAAAAAAAAAGACCGGTTAGATTAAGAAAAGTTCAATTCAATCAATCACGGGAGCAAATTACAAATAAAAAAACTAAAATAAATTACTGAAGAATGTGTAGAAGGGAATCCTCCAGACTGAAAACAATTCATCAAATCAAATTTCTTTCCATACAGAATGGTCGAAGAAAACGGCTTGGTCAACTGCCCAATTGCTCCAGAAACAGCTGCCGATACAAGAACCTGAAAAACCAACACAACATCCGTTAAAAAAATAAGTGAAAATGAAAACCCAGACTAAAGAACTTGAGCAAACGGACTTTGTTGTGCAAAATAGCGGCGATATCGTGGAGCGGGAGCCCGTCGCCGGCGAGTTGAGCGGCACAACGGACTGAAGAAGAGGAGGAGGTGATTGGAAATCTAGTGAGGGAAGGGGGGTTTTGGGGATTGACAAATTGGAGGCTGCCGCCGAGATTGAGAAAGTGAGGGCTCATATTTGAATTGAATGAAGGAATTTGGATTCTAACCAACGGCCGAGCTCTGGTCGTTGATCCTTATAATTTAACTGCTGCGCCATTTCAGTACTACTACTTTTAAAACGAGGCCCTTGGGGTTTCTAAGAATTGCGAATGCCCCCCCAGAGTTGTTACAAATTCGGAAATGGCCTTCGCTCGGCTGCCACCTAATTAATTTAATTTTAGCCCGACCTAGCTACTAGCATGGAATATTTTTCCTAATTTACGCACTGTTTTTTTAATGCAATGCAAATTAATATATAGAGAGGGATGGATCTCATATTATAAGTTAATTATTATTAAATAAGAATGAATTTATAACAATCATCTTAAAAAACTAGTGATTGAAATTAAGTTTTTAAAGATTTTATATTTGATTATTTTATAAATCATGCTTAAATGTAAAAGGTGGGTGTGGCAAGCAACTGACAGGCTGACATGATACATTGATGAGTGCTATTGTTAGACTATTTATTGTTTTGATGAGTCAAATCAAACAAATTGTCGGTTATTATGTATAGAATTAACTGTTTAGAATGATCAAGATAGAGGGGTTCCTTCATATAATCCTTGTATAGGATATTGAGTATTTATAATAGAATAGAAATCATCTCATAAGTCTCAACAACTGACAATCAATGAATTGAAAGAAGTCAACAAGGTGGCAATTCAACTCATAAGTTATACAGCACATCAAGAACTATAATGTAAAATCATTGAGAAGTTGTTCTGACAAGTAATACGGAGAAGAGATGAGAGATTGACACCAAGTCAGATTTAAAGAACTTGCTCAACGTCTACATTTTAAAGGAGTCTTCCAAAGTACAAAACATTTATATGATTCAGAAGAAACAAAAAAAAAAAGGGAACAAGTGTGTAGATCATTTGAGAATATAAGAGAGAGTAGTGGTGGTGATGTACTGCAGAAATCTTCAAGTATTATCTCCTATCCACACTCAATCTTCCGTGTTCTTTAACATGAGACCCAAGTTATCTATAATTTTGAGTTTCAGAATTCAACTACTATTTTATATAGTTGAATCTGAGACTACTTCTTAATCTCCTAGAGAAGCTCAGAATCTTCATCCCACATTCAAGGTTTAACGAAGAACTAAACATTCATCTTTTTCAGTCTTTAAAACCTAGTGATACGTTCATGGTATTAGTTTACAAGTTTGAAGACAGTCGTACCTAGCACATAGACTCGTATGGTAAAGTCTCCATTAGTATCTGCCTGGACCAAGTTAACATATGCGTTTCTCAAATCAGAAGAGAACAACTTGCAATGTGGACTAACTGGGTGACCAGAAGTTGGAGTACTTTGGATTCTCCTGCAATTGTTATATAATAGTTACATCACTTGTAACCTTGTTCTAGTGATTTTCAATTGCAGAGATTGAAGAGTGAACATAAAATCATTTAATATTCGAACCACTATATATAATTTATTATTTACTATCAATTTTTATCTTACCTACTTGCTTGTTTAATTAAAACCCAATAACTTTAGCTAGTTATTTGAGTATGTTCGAAAAAGGTTAAGATTATAACTTGTCTTAGAAATAGAGTTGACAGTACAATCATTAATTTTGAGCCTAATCACACTTCAAGATTTCCATTACTTGTTTATTCTGATAGTTTGGACCAACATTTACCAACTTTTTTTTTACTCTAATTTCTATGGTAATTACAAAATTCTAAGTTCTTTGAATTTAAAGCTCTTTCGTCATCAATTATCGAGCAACCTAGGATTCGGTGCTCTCATATCATGTTATTGTAGCATATAGAAGGATATCATTTTTATTGTAGGGGTGTTTGCGGTTTGGTCGAAACCGTTCAAACCGAATTTATTTGGCCGATTTTGCAGGTTATAATTTCGATTTTCAAACTGATAGTTTGAAAAATTCAAAATCGGTCAAAACCGATCCAGTTCCAGTTTGGACCACCAAACTGGCCGTTTCGGCCAGACCGGCCGGATAGATATATATACATTTTTTATAAAATTTATATAAGATATATGCATAGATCAGATGGGTAGTCTAGCTTGGTTATTTGCATTTGCAAGAGTTTGAACCATATTCTTTACAATTGCTATCAATTTTTTTTAATCTAAAACACAAATTTTACAACATTTTAAATAAAATTCATATGAAACCCTAACATTTTTTTCCTCTCGATAGTCGACTCTTCAGCCTCACTCACTACCTTCTGCCCCCATCCTCGTCCCCTTGCCAACGACGCTGCTTCTCCGGACCGCCTGCCACCGCCCTCAGCCTTGTTGCTGCTTCTCTAGTCGCTGCAACCATCGCTTTCGCCCCCACCCCCACCCCGACCCCGTCGCAGCCCATCTCTGCTCGACCAGCGGCGCTGCTTCGCCGCAACCCATCACCGCCCGCCACCGCCCTCACCCTCGTTGCTGCTTCTCCAGTCGTTGCAGTCGTCGCTTCTGCCCCCACCCCCATCGCAGCCCATCTCTGCTCGACCAGTGATGCTGCTTCGCCGCAGCCCGTCATCGCCCCCACCCTCGTTGCTGCTTCTCAAACCACAAAACCGATCAGATTGAACCGTTTTTTATACGGTTTGATCGGTTTAATTTAGTGAAATTATTTGGTCGATTTGATTTGGAAAAATCTCAAACCGTACCTATTAATTTAACCAAGAATTTTCTCCAAAACCGGCCGAACCGGACCGCAAACACCCCTAATATATTGTGTTGTGTGTTTGTAAGCTCAAATCACATATTCTAAATTAATGGTGACCCAACTATTCTAAACACAATAAAATAATTAAAAACTATTAATCACTACTCTATTTAATACAATTTTTTTACCATAAATATTTTAATATGTTACCAAAATACTCAACTGATCTTCCCAAAGTGCTCTCATATAATTGAAAGCATTTACCAATTTCTTGGATATCAAATTTGTAATATAGCGTTGAGAAAATCTTCCATAAATAAAATCTAATTTATATCGAGCTTTAGAAAATTTATAATATACACTCCTTATTTTTTAGTTTTTTAAAGACGAATGTTCTGAAGATATAGAAGAATTGTTATATTTTTAATATTTCTAATATGTATCTTTAATTAAATAGTTTTAATGTATGTAATATTTTTAATATTATCTCTTACATAGTATTTTTAGTGTATGTATCTTTTGTACATATTATAATTATTATAAAATAAGATTTTTATTCTATCGTTTAATTTTTTTTTCTACCCAATAATTCAATAGAGCCCCCTATACATGTTTTTTGGATCCGCCACTCGATACAATTACTTGCCTACATGGTCAATAACATGTTACTTCAAATATTTTCAATATATTTTTGATTCACCGTCAAGTTTTGACCTCAATCTCCAACTGCATGATTGATTTGTGGCTCTTGTTCAAATAGATTCATGCCTTCTCCTTTGCTCTTTCACTCAACAAAACATTCCAATCTACTTTATTCAACTTTGGCATATCTAAATCTAGTGAAATATCAGTTTGAATTTTGAGAGTTAATCAGATCATAATTATGCTTGTAATATCATAATGGAATGGACTATTTTCATTAATTTAAAATACTTAAATGTAAAAGGTATTAGTTTGGATCAATTATATATGCTAAATTAGAAAAATTAATCGAAATAATAATTGTGATTTTTTGTTGAAAAATATCACAACAACATCAATTTGTATTTTTACAAAGTGAATAATAATGAGAGTTTCAATAAAATTATATTTATCATTTTTTATAATATTATATATTCTCTAGTTTATTATATTTACTATTTTTTTACATAATACAAACATAATTCTTTTATAGGTAAATTTTGTAAATGAGATTTTTATTTTTATAGTCTTTGTATTTGATTTATATTTTGTGTAGTTTAGCGAGTAATCGATGCCCAAGCATACAAGGTGGCGAAGCCGGCCAACTAAGCATGCTAAGCACCACCTAGTTTATTTAGACAACTAATTTTATTTATTTTTCAAATGATTTAAATTTATATAATTTTAATTTTTTAATAAATATATATTATAAATATTAAATATAAAAAATTAACTAATCAATTAATTACTGCTAGAAAAAGCACCTAGCAATTTTTAAGATTGCAATTAACAGAGATCTTGAAGCATAAGGTCGACCGCCACCTAATTTTTTTTTTAAAATGTAAAAATGGAAAAAAAGCAACCGACCACGGTTGCTTGGAGATTCAATTGCAACCATCACGGTTTTATGTAGGGGTGTAATTGAACCAAACTGTTCGTGAGCTACTCGGATCTCGACTCAATAAAAGCTCGTTCGAGTTCGTTTATTAAATAAACCAAACTTGAGCATCATAGTATTCGACTCGTGCGCTCGTGAGCAGGCTCGTTAGCTAAAATTAGTAAGAAATATAAAATAATTACTTTTATAAAAATAATATTCTTATGATTTAACAGTAACAATAATGATAAATCTATCTAATAATGAAAATAAATTAGAATTTGAGCATGAATATGATATTTTTTTTGGAATAAATTACATTTTCTTCAAAATAATAATGAAAATCTTAAATATATTCTAAATTTAGAAAGTTCGTTTAGGCTCGATAAAAGCTCGATAACGTTCGTGAACATCAAAATATTCGATAAAAAAGCTCGAAGCTCGACTCGAAACTAAACGAGTCAAACTTGAGCACGGCACTACTCGACTCGACTCGGTTCGATTACACCCCTAGTTTTATGCCCACCACTATATTTTTTTAATTTTTTATTGTTTAACCAATGAAGATGAAGTATATGTCTTTATATTATTGGTTAATTAATTTTATATAAATATAATAAAAATTAATATATCTATTAAATAATAAAATAAAAATATATTAAAATTTTTAATTTTTTATTCTCTACAAATAGAGACTAATTTTGATGTATATATTTTTTATTTTTAAATTAGTATATATACTTCATCATATTATATTGATCAAATGATCAATGTAATTTTATTTTATAGCCTTACCACTTATAATTTAAGGCAAATTCTCATATGAGACGGTCTCATTATTTTTATTGTAAGACGAATTTAATAAAATGATGTGTTTCTTTATTGCAAATGATGTCTCATCATTTTTATTGTGAAACGAATTTAATGAAATAATGTGTTTCTTTATTGCAAATGATGTATTTCTTTGTTGCAAATAATATAATTTTTAAAAATGAAATGATGTATTTAACTTATTAAAATGATGTATTAAGGTCCGTCTCACAATAAAAAAATGTTGAGACCGTCTCTCAGGAGACTAATTCATAATTTAATTATTACTAGTAATTTATATTTTTTTATTATTTTAATTATATTTATTAATTTTAATCTTAAAAATAAAATTAAATAACGATTATACATGATATAGTGGTTAGATGTTGCTGAAATAAAATACTCCCTCCGTCCCACCTCAATTGTCCCACTTTCCTTTTTCGTCCGTCCCACCTCAATTGTCCCATTACTTAAAAAGGTAAACTTTTCACACTCAACAATAAAATATTAATTCCACTCAACTTACTTTACACTCACACTCATTGGTTATTGTGCCCAAAGTCACCGGGACAATTCAGCCGGGGCGGAGGGAGTATGTAAAATTGTTGTGAGAGATAGTTTAACAGAAGCGGGCAAACTGAATCCACTGGAAAAGGTTACCGGAAAGAGCGGCGGTGATTCAGCATTTATACTGTGTTAGATTTATTGATAAATAAATTTGACAGTCTAAAATTATACATACAAGAGTCGTGCTGCATATTCTCCCCAAGCAGTTTGTGCAGCCGTCTCTGCAGAAAATGATTTACATAAGAAATGGACATATCATACATATAATCTAGAAATACTCGAATTCGTCATAAGAAGAATCAGTGGCGGCGGCGGCGGCGTTTTTGCTGTCTGAATCAGCCATCTTCTTGTCGGCGGAGTGCGAGGAGTCTTTGGCGGCAAACTGTCTGAAATCCACAGGCTCAGGAATGTGCGGAGGAGTAGCGCTTCTGACGAGAGCCCAGTTGACCCCCTCGAAGAATGGATGCTGCTTGATCTCGGTGGCCCCCCTCTTGTACGCGATCCTCTTGTGCGGCTCCTTCACCAGCAGCCCTTTGATCAGCTCCTTCGCCGTGGAGCTCACCTGCGGGCTGTCCGGGAACTTCAGCGGCTGCCCCACCACATTGAACAGCGTGGCCCGGTTCCCGGCCCCCTTGAACGGCGTCGAGCCGTGCAGCAGCTCGTACAAGAAGATGCCGAAGGTCCACCAGTCGACGGCGCTGCCGTGCCCCTCGCCGCGAATGATCTCCGGCGCCAGGTATTCGTGAGTCCCCACGAAGGACATGGACCGGACGTTCGTCGGCTCCGCCATCAGTTCCGGGAGGGAGTTGGGCCCGTTCCCCAGCCCGAAATCGGATTTTGATTTGCGGTTCTTTTTGCTGGGGAGGAAGTAGGGGAAGAAACCTCCACCGCCGGAGGACGCCTGAGCGCCGCCGCGTGCTGCATTGTCATCATCCAAGATGCCACTGTTGTTACCACCATCCGTTGTTGATGATGATTTTACTAGAGTTGGGTTGACGGAGCAGCGGAGGGACAAGTCGAAGTCGGAGAGCATGATGTGGCCCTCGTCTCTCACTAGAACGTTTTCCGGCTTCAAGTCTCTGTAAACGATCCCCAGCATGTGCAGATACTCGAGCGCCAACAGCACCTCTGATGCAAAGAATCTGCCACAAACAATAGTTGTAAGAATCTTGCAGAGAGGGAAAGAATTGATTAGGTAAAGTAGGTAAAGAGTGACCTAGCAGCTTCCTCTGTGAAATGCTTGTTGGGCTGCTTTTGCCGGAGAGAATGGAGGTTACCGCCGCTGCAGAACTCCATAACCAAGCAATAAAACTTCTCAGTCTCAAAGTAGGAGTAAAGGGTAGGCAAGAAAGGGTGATCAAGAAGGCCAAGAATCTCCCTCTCCGTCTGAGCTCGAAGCAGCTTGTTTCTGCTAGCTAAAGAAGCTTTATCCATCACTTTCATGGCAAAGAAAGCGTTAGTTCCTCGGAGCTCGACTAAATACACGCTCCCTATATCACCATAACCCAGCCTCTTCAAGAGCCTGAAGTTGGTTAGGCCGAGGGCGGAGTCTCTCGAGCAAGCACTGTTTATAGCATCCCATCTAACATCACCACCAGTGTGGGGCTTTATAGGAGCACTTGTTGTGCTGTCCAAACTGTCACTCCTGCTGCTGCTCCCACTGGCCCATCCTTGGCTCACATTCGATGCACCGGTGGTCTTCGCGTTGCCTGTTTTCGTGTTGGGTGACATTGCTGCGTGTGATCCATTTCTACTGGTTTGGTGATCCATGTGTCCTCCTCCTCCTCTAGGTGTTGGCAATGGACAGGGGTACGAACCAGCCGGCGCCGTCGGGTCACCGGGTAGTTTGGGATCAAAGGATAGGGGCTCACATAGTGAGGATCCACTCCTTTTCACCTTCATATCAGGATGAGATGTATTTGAAGAGTTTTTGTCCATCTTTTCTGCTTCACACACATTATCTTCTGTTGCTGTCTTGTGATTCATCTGCAATGCATTTGCAACATAAACACCAAATCTTATTCATTTTATATCAATCTGTATTCATCAAGAACCAATGCAGCAACAATAGATGAGACTAAAACTCTTTCCACCCCTCTATCCAATCACAGATTTGTAAGAAACAAATTATCAATACACCAGAAATCAAATCAGCTCCTAGCTAAATACCATTCATGATTAGCCAGAAAAATCATCCATACAAAAGAAATCTATTTCATCTACAACATTAACATTCATGGTAAGCCAGGAATCACACAAGTTCCACTTCTTGCATAGCCAAAATTCTATGGTTCAAAAACACCATTCAGAGCAACAACAAAAAAAAAAACTATGTATAAGGCTTCAAATTTGACATGCTCCATATAAGATTTTTTTTTTCTTTTTCTGGAGATTGAAATCTGATCAAATCGTAACATGGATTCAAACCATTCAGATTTTTTTTTTCTTTTTCCGCTAGCACCGAATCAAACAATAACTCTGCAAATGAATGCTGAATAGTAACATATGATTCTTCATGTGAAATGCGTAACAAACGTTGAGATCATGAAAATGTTGGGGACAGAATAAGAGAGAGATACCGGGAAATGTTGGAATTAAGGTGTGGCCATTGGAGAAGACGGTTGATCGGGAAATAAAAGAAAGAAAAAAAAGCATAAATGAAGGCTGAGGGGAGAAGATGTTTGTTGATAATGGAGTTTAGTTTTTGTTGGTAGAATGAAATCAGCGGCGACGAGAGAATATTGCGGAAAAATGTTGAAATCCAGATTCCATAAATATCCACCCTCAGGATATGAAGTAGGAGTGAGAGAGAGAGAGAGAGAAAGGGCTGGAGGGAGGAAAGGAAAAGAGGGGACGGAAGGATCGGCAATTCCAAGTCCGGATGGTGGCTGAAAATCATTTCCATTTTTGCCCGCTTTCTCTCTCTAACCATTTTTAACTAACCATGCAATTTCTCCACAAAACTATTTGAATGAATATCAATGTCTTGGGTCGGAATACACATTCCAATCGAAATTAGTTGATTTTGATTGAAATTAGAGTATTTTTATTGGAATTACAATATGTTGATTAAAAATGAAAGCATTTTGGCCTTAATGCAAATGCTCGAAATTTGATGTGGCTCATTATATTATATTACTCCCGCCGTCCGTTCTAATTATATAGTCCAGATCTTGTACGTTTGTCAAAAATTATTTAATATCTAAACAAACTTTTAATATTACTCTATTTAAAGCATTAATTAACCTCTCATTTTCATAATATTACATTTAATATACTCATTTTCTAAGATTATTCAGGGATGTAATGCTAAATGACCATATAAAAATAATATTAAATATAGAAATAGGATTATATAATTGAAATACCCTAAAATAGTAACCCAGACTATATAATCGGAACGGAGGGAGTAACATTTACAAAATTGCACATCACTCTCCTATTCAAAATTGTAGTGGTTAAAACATTTTACCCATGATCGAGAGGTTATGAGTTCAAACTAGGAGCGGGTCCAAAAATAATTTGTAGGGAGACTTCATTGAATTTTTACGTAACAAAAAATAACATATTAAGTAAAAAATAGCTCATAGTAAATTCTAGATAAGGTAAGATATATCTAAATTGAAAATTATCTCTAATAAATTTATTCATATCCAAATCTAATACTCATAAGGATAAATCTTGTCCAACAAGGAATCAAAATATGCACTATAGATTTTTCATATCTAGCCAATTCAATCAGCTCCTCGAGTTCCTTGACCTACACAACTTGATCCACTTCTACGAACCAGTCTCCTAGACTCACTAGCGAACTACTTTTTTAGCTAGATATTAAGACTACTCCAACAAAAACTAATTTCACTATTCTATAAGAATTTAAAATCTTAAAGTTAAAAAAATATATATATATTATCAGCTCAACTTATCTCTCAGCCCTTTCACACCCCGTTTTTCTTCAGTCTCAGCCCCCCTTCTTAGTAACTTGCCGACTGAGAGAATTATATCATAAAATATAAAAAAATTCAATTAGGGGGGCTGAAGCCCACCCCAGCCAGTGGCGTATCCAGAAATTTAAAATTGAGGGTACGAGTATAATAAATTTGGGTTATATTATATAAAAATATTATAAATAATAATAATAATATATAAATTTATAAAAGAAAAAATTTATTTTGAGGGTACAAGTGTACCCCAAAACACCCCTAGATCCGGCGGTGACCCCAGCCCCTTATATACACAACTTTTCCGAAATATTTGTGTGTATGTGTATTTAAATTGATGCATAATTATTAAAAAACAAAAAACTATAGTTTAACATAAAAATATATAATTAAACAAAACTCGAGATTTAACACATATTTTAGTTATATGAATAATTTATAGGGATAAGGGTCAATTTAACCCTTCGACTATTCAAGTAGGATCACATTAGCCCCTCTGTGACTATTTGGTTCAATTCAATCCTTCGACTTTTAAAATTGGTTCACTTAAGCCCTTTTACTTTTAAAATGACTGGAATACCCTTTTAAGAAATATCACAAATATTTTATGATTACATACTTATTTTATTTTTTTTTCTTTTGTATTACTTATATTATTTTGATTTTTTGTAATAAAAGAAATACAAAAATATTTTTTATATTTTTTTGGATTTATTGGATTATGTAAAACTTTAAATATCTAATTTATATTATATTATAAATATAATTTCACTTACATAAATTCTTATGAGCTATGTTTCAAATTGATGTACACTTATTTCGTTATTTTGGATTTAGTATAAATTTCATGTTTTATAAATTTGTTACAATTCTTAATAAAATAATTAATCCGATCTTTTAATTTTAATAATATTATTATTCACATTTTTAAATTTAATTATTATCTTGAGTGTTTTTATTTGCACAAATGTATAATTAGTAATTACTTTCGTACTTTATAATTCGTTTTGATATTTATTATATTATCAATTTTAAAATAATTAATATTATAATGAAATTATTTATGGTACAGTATAACTAATAATTTATTATGTCCTTTGGGTTTAGTAAATAATTATAATTTATTAAATTTATGTAAGTGGAATTTTACTTATAATATATTTAAATTAAATATTTAACAATTTACGTAATCCAATAAATCCAAAAAATATAACAAATATTTTTGTATTTCTTTTATTACATTTAGTGTTTTTATTTTCACAACTAAAAAAAATAAAAATAATATAAGTAATACAAAAAGAAAAGAAATTAAAATAAGTATATAATCATAAAATATTTGTGTTGTTTCTTAAAAGGGCATTCCAGTCATTTTTAAAGTAAAAGGGTTAAAGTGAACCAATTTTAAAAGTTGAAGGGTTGAATTGAACCAAATAGTCACAGAGGGGCTAATGTGATCCTGCTTGAATAGTCGAATGGTTAAATTGACCCTTATCCCTAATTTATAATATCTTTTTTAAAAATATATTATTTTGTAATACACTTTATACTTTACTCTTATAAAATAGTCACAATTCTTTTTATATAACCCGTTCATTCTAAAAAAATATAAATATTATCTAATATTACTATTTTAACTCAAATTAAAATACTACCCATTCCAATCAAATAGATTTTGTAATGTTCTTCCAAATCTCAACTTTTCCAGAATTTAACAACATTAATAAAATTCTTGCTACAACATCCGAATACTCTTGTTGTTCTTAATCCTACATTCAGAGTTCTTTGTCATTGCCATGTTCCTATTCATATCTGCTTCATTTCCTATGTTGTTTTTTTAAGGAGAGGGCTGTCTAAATTAGGCATTCGTTCGGTATTTGATAATTTCAATAGTGCTCGGTTCGGTTATACCATTAGTTAGGGGTGGTGATCAGTTCGTGAGTTATTCTTTCTTTGTGAATTCGGGTTGGGAGAACATCGGTCCATTTTTATCCGATTCAACCGAATGCACACTCTTAATTTACATGCACCATTTCACTAATTGATAGAGGTGTGCAAAGTTCGATGTGACAGTTTGAGGAATGAAATATAGTGGTGGCCAAACCGGCCCGGAACCGACTGAACCGGCCCGGCGGTTCCACGGTTCGGAACCGGAACCGTCAAAACGGTTCCGAACCGGAACCGTAACCGTATGTAGACGGGCCGGTTCAGGTTCAAGGGTTTAACCGGAACCGGAACCGGCGGTTCCGAACCGTGGAACCGGCACGAAATTTAAAAAAAAAAAATTAACGGTCCGAACCGCCGGTTCCGGTTCGGAACCGTTGAACCGGCGGTTCAAATTTTTAAAAAAATTGACCGTTGGGAACCGGCGGTTCCGAACCCGGAACCGCCTGAACCGGCCCAACGGCTATTTTTTTTGAAAATGTAACCGTGGAACCGCCGGTTCCGAACCGGCTTTATAACGGCTATTTTTTTAAAAAAATAATTAAAAAATATTTATCGACGAATAAGATCGCGACACGTGTCACCGAACCGGCGGTTCGGCCGATTTGAAATCTTCTCAAAATTTTACTATAAATACCCCCCCTTCCTTCAACATTTTTCACACCTCAATCTCAATTCTCTCATTCAATTACTCTCAATTACTCTCAATTGCTCTCAATTCCTCTCTTTTTCAATTAATTCTTGCAATTTCTCTTTCAAATTTCCATTCCAAATCCATTCTCTCTCAAATTTCAATTATGTCTTCAAGTCGTGGTCGTGGTGTTGGTGGTGCCGACAATAGGGGCAAGTCCATAGCTAGAGATGATGCTACTAGAGGTCCACCTCGTCAACGTCGTCGTGGTGTTCATATTGAAAGCTCTCCTCAATCTCAATACGATGATAACATCACTTTGTCATTGAGTGATGATGAAGATCTTCGTGAAACTCAAGTACGAGCCGATGAGGAGTATGCCCGACAATTGCAACAACATGAAATGCGATTTCGTGAGGCATTGGAAAATGAAGCCAACGAAGGTGTTCCCCCCCCCGAGGCCGAGGTAAATGAAGAAGATGATGATTTCGATACAATTTAAGTCCAAAAGTTTTGAAATCCGATCTTTTCACACAGCACTTCCGAAAAATTCGTGCAAAGGAGCAAAAGAAAGGTACGTGGTGTTTTAAATTCTTATACTTATTTTAAATTTTATTTCAAATTCTTATACTTATTTTAAATTTTAATTATGATATCTAACTAGAAAAATATAAAATTATAGGTACTCCCGAACAATTTGATCTATATTGCAATTATTGCCCTAAGAGATACAAATTCGCCGCCGGTGGTGGATATGGAACATATCAACGCCACATTAAGGTGAAGCATCCCATGGAGTATGGCTTGGCTAAGGGTCAAACTCAATTAAACCAAGGTGCATTTTCTACTTCCCAAGGTACGTCTTCCTCTTCCGCTCTTCATAAATATGATCCGATAGAATCTAGGGATTCATTATCGTCATGGGTTTGTGTAGAGAGTTTAGCTTTTCAATTAATGGATAAAGTTCGATTTGAAAAATATATAAATCCGGTCTAACCTCTTCAAAAAAGAATTCCACGCACAACTATGGTGCGTGGAATAAGAAATAGAGTTAGACAATATAGATTGACTTTACGCGATCAATTTAAAAAATTAGATCATAGGGTTTCTATTTGCTCCGATATTTGGGATGATTGTAGATCCGAACATCATTATTTAGGTGTAACCGTTCATTGGATAGATTCCTCTTGGAATGTAAATAAAAGAATAATTGCATACCGAAAATTTGATGATCCTCATACGACATCAAATATAGCACGTTTATTAATAAAAATAGCTCACCAATATAAAATAAACGACAAAATATTTTCTATTGGTTTTGATAATGCAAGCAACAACACCGCATCAATAAGGGAGCTTATTTTGGAGTGCAATCCGGTCCTCGGAGGTAAGTTTTTCCATTGTCGTTGTATTACTCATATTCTTAATTTAGCCGTTCAAGATGGAATGAAACTTTATACTCATTCAATCCAACCTATTAGGGCAGCAATTTTATGCATACATAGTCATAAAAAAATTGCAAAAAAATGGGCTTCTTTTTGTAGTTTCATACCCGAATTAAGGCATATAATATTTGATATGGTTGTTAAATGGTTAAAATATTTTAGGGAGATTTCCTCCGTATTTTTAATTGCTAAAGTTTTTGATCCTAGTATTAAATTAGAAGGTGTTTATTCTTTTATTGATACATATTATACCGCTTTATCAACCTTAGCATTTATAGGGCCCGGCAAAATTATTCCTTTAGAACAATTGAACCTCCCCTCCGTCGATGTAGTTAAAACCCAACTTAGTACAACATTACGTGAAGCTTTCGATTCATTTTGTATCACATATAACCACTTAGTTCAAATTAGACCTTCCTCTAGGACAACTAGTTCCGGCCAAACTAGTGCTAACCCCTTGTTAGCTAGAATTCATAATATTATGTCTCAAAACCGTCCGTCTAGTTCGCAACAAAGCGAACTAGATGTTTATTTGGCGGAAATGTATGTTGGTGGTGATTGTTTGCAGCCTCAAGATGAAGAAGATGAGAACGCTCCACAAGAGGTTGATATTCTACTATGGTGGTCAAGGCGACAACAACAATACCCAATCCTAAGTACGATGGTGAAGGAGTTCTTAGCCGTCCCCGCATCAACGGTTGCCGTGGAACAAGCATTTAGCTCGGGAGGCTATATGTTGGATGAAAGAAGGTCCAACTTGTCACCGGCCAATTTGGAAGCACAAGTTATACTTAAAGATTGGAAAGATGCCGAAGATCGAGAACAACAACCGGATTGGAGGCACGTCTTCGACGACGAGGATGCTTACAACTCCGAAGCAAGCGCGGCAAGTACTAATGCTTCCGATGGCCTAGGTGATGCGGATTTCGACTCCGATTAAAGGTAAGTAAGGTAAGAGAACTACGTGGGCTTTGATTCCCTTAATGAAAATTAAGGGATACGTAGGCAACTTAATTTTAAGGTAAAAAATTAAGTGCAAGCCCTTTTCAATTAACCCCTCCCCTCCCCCCTAATTATTAAAGTTTCTTTTTTAATTTTTTAGAATTTATTTGTTTATAGTTTTAATTTTCAATTATTGTAATAATATTAATTCTTCAATTTTGTAATTTGTATAACTTGTGTAGTTAAAAAATAATATACAATTTTGTAATTTGTATAACTTGTGTAGTTGCAAAAAAATTGTAAATATACATTCATCATTGTAACTTGTAAGTTTAAATTTGTAATCTTAATTTATAATATTCCTCATATATTTTTGTGTTTATTTAATTTGAGTACAAAGTAAAAAATAATATACAATTTTTGTGTACAAACCAAATATTACTCAAAGGAACAAAATACTTATAATTACAATTTTTTTGTACAAACCAAATATTATATTTCAAATAAAATAAATAATTAAAATTAAAAAAAAAAAAGGGGGAGGCGAACCGGCGGTTCGGAACCGGAACCGGAACCTTAACCTTCTACAGACGGGCCGGTTCCGGTTCTATTTTTCCGGAATCGTGGAACCGGCCCGTGGCCATCACTAATGAAATACGGATCAAAGTAGTAGTTATGATTTTAAATTTTTTTTCACAAACCAAACAACCAAATAATTATTTTAAACCAAACCGACCAAATATACAATAAAATTTGTATATGAAATTAAATATTGAAAGAATGAGACAAAAATAAAACTAATATAAATATGTTTCCCTTGTCATTAATTATAAATAAGAGATAAGTAATTCTCTATGTGACTGCCATACCAGTCTCCTTTGTTTTTGAAACAATAACCAATAAAATAAAGATAAATGAAATTAATTGTGTATAAATTTTTTATTTTAGGAAATATGACCAATATGATGGGACAAATAAAAAATGATATTGGGATTAATATGATCGGAAGTAAATAAAAAATGTTGTGATTGCAAGAAAAAAAAATGAAATATTAGTTAATTTATAGGATTATTTGAAAGAATATAAATATTGGCATATACTCCCTCCGTCCCATGTAATTAGTCCCATTTGGTTTTGGCACGATAACCAATGTTAGTGAGTGTAGTGAAATTAATATTTTATTGATGAGTGTAAAAAAAATTGCCATTTTAGGAAATGGGACAATTAGATGGGACGGACAAAAAAGGCAAATGAGACTAATTTCGTGGGACGGAGGGAGTATATAAATATAATTGATATTTTATTTTTTATCAAATAATATTTTATTATAATTATCATATTTAAAATAATTTTATTTATATGAACGGTCCAGTCGAAATTATCGATTTCATATTTATATTATCTGCCAAACCAAATTATCGAATTTAAATTTGTTTTACAAATTTGTTCAATAATTTTTATCAAACCAATCAAATGACTCAATTAATTTAATTTGATCAATTTCGGCTATATTTTTTTATGAAAACGCCAAATAACTCTTATTCGCCGCCACACGAGTTGGCCACGATCAGACATGTCACATAACAATATCTTTCTCAGAAGACGACAAAAATGATTTAAAGGAAGTGGGCCATGGTTAATGAATTCATGCTTATCTATATGATCTCACCTTCTTGCCTCCGCCTCCGCCGCCTGTTTTTCTTCTCTCTTACTAAACCCACCTAAAATTCCCATAACTCTGGCTCTCCTCATTTGACTTGTGAAGAGCTCCAGCACCTGAACTGAAAGAAAATTAATCAAGAATAAAGTTGGTAAGGTATGAATTTTCTCTTGTTTCTTGTAGACAATGTTCTAAATTTCTCTTTTCTGATTTCCATGTCAATTTCTTGGTGTAAAGCTCAAGTCTTGACAATTTGTGTGGGCTGGGATGTGTCCTTGGTGTGTGATCTTTTTGTTGTGTTCAGGCCAGAAGATGTCCGGTCTTTGCAGATGATTTTTTTTTCTTTTCTTTTTTTTTTTTCCCCCCTTTAATACAAGCTTTAGTTTTTTTGCATCTATGTCTGTGTTCACTTTGTGTGCGAGTTTGTTGAGACTATAAAAATCGGATCTTGCTTTGAGGAGGTTATAGATCACTGATTCTATTAGGGTCTTGGGTGATCATGGGATGAATGATCAAGGATTCTAGTTGGATTTCGTGAGATGTGTAGGATAAGAGAGTTTATCAGCTCTTCGTATTCTTGAATTGTGGGTTCTTGAATTTGTAGATTGATGGAGTTGTGCGTCTCATTATCAGATTTTTGGTTTTGATGTGAATAGGTTATAGGATCTGTTTGGTTGATACTTGGTTTTGATCCGATGTTTCTTGGTACAGATTTGTGTTAAGAAGGTGATTGGCTGGGATTTTCTTGCATGTAGAGAGTTTATCAAGCTGTGAAGGGGATAAGGAGTTGGATTGAGATTAGTGCTGAGCTAAATGGGTATATTCGAGGAGATGGGATTTTGTGATAATCTTGATTTTCTCTCGGGTCCTCCGGGAGAGATGAAGGCCTCCCAGGAACATGAGCCGGTGGGACAAGTGGATGAAGACTACAGTGATGAGGAATTGGATGTAGATGAGCTGGAAAAGCGGATGTGGAGGGACCGGATGCTCTTGAAGCGACTCAGGGAGCAGAAGAAGAGTAAAGACACGATTGATGACAGCGCAAAGCAGCGCCATTCTCAAGAGCAAGCAAGGAGGAAAAAGATGTCTCGCGCACAAGATGGCATCTTGAAGTACATGCTGAAGATGATGGAGGTCTGCAAAGCTCAAGGTTTTGTCTATGGAATCATTCCTGAGAAAGGAAAGCCTGTGACGGGAGCATCTGATAATCTTCGTGCTTGGTGGAAGGAGAAAGTCAGATTCGATAGAAATGGGCCTGCTGCAATTACCAAGTATGAGGCAGAGCATTCAATCCCTGGGAAAACTGAAGCTTTGAGTGCTGTGGCATCAACTCCTCAGACACTTCAAGAGCTCCAGGATACCACACTTGGATCTTTATTGTCAGCTCTGATGCAGCACTGTAACCCACCCCAGAGGCGGTTCCCACTGGAAAAGGGTGTCTCTCCTCCTTGGTGGCCCACTGGGAAGGAAGAATGGTGGTCTGAATTGGGCATTCCGAAGGATCAAGGACCTCCGCCGTATAAGAAGCCCCATGACTTGAAAAAGGCATGGAAGGTCAGTGTTCTGACTTCAGTTATCAAGCACATGTCTCCTGATATTGCCAAGATACACAAACTTGTCCGTCAGTCTAAGTGTTTACAGGATAAGATGACAGCCAAGGAGAGTGCAACTTGGCTGGCTGTTATTAACCAGGAACAGGCTTTGTCTAGAAAATTATATCCTGATAGTTATCCACTGTCACCATCAGTTGTTGGAAGCGGGTCGTATGTGGTCGGTGGTAATAGTGACTATGATGTGGAAGGAGTAGAAGAGGATGTCAGCGTTGCAGTGAAATGCAAGCCCCTTGATAGGAATCTTTTCAACTTTGGGGTTTCTGAAACTAAAAATGAACCTATGGTTCTACCACTACCCCCAATTAAGGGAGAGATCTTTGATGTAGATGTAGACTTTACCCCAAAAAGGAAACAGATTTCTGTTGCCGATCACAACAGCGAGAGGATATATACATGTGAGTTTCCCCAATGCCCACACAGTGATAAACTCATGGGCTTTAATGATCAAGCATGGAGAAACAACCACCAGAATAATTGCCAATTCCGATTCAGTTCTTCTGAAAGGGTTTGTGCTCCAAACTATCAGATTAACGACAGGAACCAAGCTTCATCTAATGATGTGCTCTTGAACAATGCTCCAAGCTCTGTGAATGTTTCCGAACTCGGGATTTCTGAAGATGGCCGGAAAATGATTACTGAGCTAATGTCATTGTATGATAACAATCTTCAAGCCAACAATGCCTTTGATTCTGAGCATTTCGACATTCATATAGGTCGGAACTCACAGCAACCAGCCATTCAGCTTCAACAAGGTGTTGTCTTTATTGGACAGGGAGCTTTACCTCAGGTGGGAACATTTCAAGAAGCCAGTGTGCCATTGAGTAGTTCTACTTTTCTGGCAACAGAACTACAGTATGACCAGTGCAGATTATCATACAATTCCTCTTACAGCAGTGATGAGGGGGATAATTTTGCCAGCTTCCGGATTGATTCGCCTTTCAATTTTACGCCTGGTGATTTGTCTGTGGATCCATTACCAAAGCATGAAGTTCCTCTATGGTACATTTAAGACATAAGGTGTTCCCATCAACTTCTTCGGTAAGAGACCTGCAGAATTATCCTCTTTACAGCTGAGAGATGCCTAACCATATTCTCCCTTCCTAATTAGGTTTCCTTAAACTAGTAAATATATGCATAGTTGTAGTCTAATACCTCCTGAATCTGAGTGCTTTTACTATGTATTGTCACTTAGCTTATTATACTGTATGACCGCGAGGGCCATAGCCGGGCAGGGCAGCACCTCTGCAGTCTTATTAGAAATGCATGAAGGCATTATCTGATTATGAAAGTAATAATGCATGCACCTAAATATACTTTGATGTTTCCTGTGTTTTGATCTTGCATAATTATTGCAGTTTTCTGTTCTATTTCTAGCTAAGATAAAGAAAATTTTCAAATGTTGAAGAGGGATAGTTCTCTATTGAGGCAAAGTAATGAAGAAAGCAAGGCTTTTGTTAATGTTTTTTTCAAGTTGATGACTTGTTTTTTTCTGAATGAGCTCTTTAGTAGTATAATTTGTGGAAGGTTTGTGGCTGCAGCTAGAGTAGAGCTGTAAGTTAGCTATGCATGCTTTAAAAGGAAACCAAAATAGTAGGGGTTGAGATGGGCTGGCAATGGTTTTAGGGGAGAGTTGGAAATTAGGTTCAGCCAAAAAGTTTGGTGGAGAGCAACAGAGTTGAACATGAATAGACTAACCAACTTATGTGTCATCATTCAGCATCACAAGATTTTGAAACATCTCAGTACCTAAATTTGAATCATTAATTAGCTACATCAGATTTTCAAATCATAAATTTGTTTATTTACTAAGAATGAATATGTCACTTTTCATAGTATACTTTTTCCCTTTTGTGTATATTTCCAGCAAAAGAAGAGATTCATAACATTTTCTAAATGTCAAAACAGAGAAAATTAAATAAGCACTGAATTACATACATCTTCTGAATATGAAAATAGAAGAAATCATTCATTTTATGAAAGAACTAAGAAATTCTAGAATTACATGCTGATAAACATAGATATCGTTTGAGACAGTCTTCATCTCGGGGGAAAAAGAAAAAGTTTCATAAACAAGCCATAGACTCTGAGCTTTCTGCAGAAGCACTGCATATTACTCTTATTATCTATGGCTAGTTAGTTCCTCAGATAACTTAAAGTTCTAAGATCCTAAAACTTCACCAGCCATTAGGTGTTGCTGCAGGCTGATGTGGTTGTTGATAACGGCGATGAAGAAGGGGAAGTCGTTGCATCCAGCCCTTGAGCCACCAAAGCATCTGCATCAACCTGGCAGCCAGGTATTGCATCCTGGAGGATCTCATTTTCATCTAATGGCTCATCAAAGATATAGTCAATATCGTCCTCAAAGCCTTGGTAATCGAATACCTCAGAGGCTTTCCCCATTGGAAAGTCAGGAATAGGGAGGATATTGAACACAGTATCTAGACAGAGATCCCAAGGGTGCTCATGCACCTTAGTTATGTCCATGACTTCTATGGCTTCTGACTCCTCGGAATCTCTCAATTCTGGCTTAGGGCTGTTTGTTTCGACAACCTGGTTAGGATCTCCTAGATTATCATGTGCTTCCTCTGTTTTTACTAGCTCAGGGGGAATTGAACTGGCTTCCTCCTTAACAATGACCTCTGGCAGGAATTTCTTTAACTTATCCGCGTAGTTACTTACATCAAAATTTGTCACTGCATTCGAGCCTCTGAATTCTATTGCTGCCATATCATATGCTGCTGCTGCTTCCTCTTGTGTGCCTGCAATAAATGGTTATCCCTTAGAATTGCATGCACCCTTTAAGAGTATTCTAGAAAAATATAGCTGGACGGCAATGATATCAACATCAATGTATTATGCTGCGCACTCAACTTTCGAGTGGGTTTTCAAAAGAATCAACACAACATAAACAAATCTTGAGCACTGAGAGATTGCAATTATTGAAGTGCACTGATGTAGTGAGCACGAGAGGGTCAACAAGAACTTGATAGTTTCAGAGGAAGTGTCCATGGCCTCCTTTCACACTGTATTAGTTATATGTCCACTAACAACAGGGTACAATACACGTGCGAATTATGGCTGATAAACAGTTAATGGCTCTCTGATTCATGCTAGATACCAACATCAACAGCAGCAGCCATGTGAATCATAATATCGTTTTAAGTTACAGCTCATGGGTGAGGGAGCACTTATCATCCATTGCATTAGTTGAGTCTTACCTAGTTTTTAGGCTATTAAGTGCCGTCAAACTTCAATATTTTGTTGAGGTTTTAAGCAATCAAGCTCCAAATATGGTAAATGCGTAGAGTTTTAAGTAAAAATTGGCAGATTGCAGTGCCTACTATTAGTAGACCTACCTACCACTTTGTCATTGACATGAGGTTTTCTATGGCTAAAAGTGAAAAGGCATCCATTCAGAATTTGCCTCGAAAAAGATTTGAAGGGGTTCCTAATCATTCGAAACTAGCCCTTAAATTTGAGAGCAAGGGTCCCAAGAATCAGGTTTTGTCCGGACTTGGGGGTGAGCATTTGGTTGTTTCGGTTTTTATCTGGCAGTCCAGCTGATCTATTTGAGCTGCAACAACTTAGATCCAGCCAAATAAATTTTCCAGTCAAATATTTAAGAATAAAAAACTGAGACCTCCTACCACCACTCCACACCAAGGGAATATTTCTCAGTTTTTTAAAGAACAAACTCGCCTTTGTGAGGTTTGCAGATACTGTCTTCATATTATATATACTAAGTATACTAAACCGGTCATCAATGTGCCATGTCAGCTTTTTAATCCTAAATAAATATATTTGGAGGGGATTTCCAATATCAGATCTCTGCAACTGATTAGGTGGGGTTGGCAACTAAAATATGGCTGTTAACACTTCTCCCTTTCTTTTATTTTATACGAATTTGACCATTTTGTTCCCATCTTATGTAATAACTTTTTTGTATTATTGATCATATGTTTCAGACTATATATCAAGAATCCGAGGACAAAGTTGGTATACTCACTGTAGGTTCCTAAGTAGAGATACTTGTTTCCGCAAACACGCCCTATTCGAGCCTCCCACCGGCCATTGTGATGGTGCCTGTCAATAAATACCCAAAAGCAACATTAAGTCAAGATTTTATTTCATTTTCTTCTGTGTCCTTGCAAAAAGAATAATAACAGATCCATGTGCAAAACAACTTTGTCAATACAAATCACATTTTTCCACACTAAAATGCTCAACACATCCCACGGAAAGAATGATACCACAAAAGTGGCCCCCCAATCAACTGATTTTGTGTTGCTTAAAAATTCAAATAGTATTTTGAAGTGAAATCTACATGAATTTCTCTTTCATTTTGGTCTCTAGTTACCTTGCTACACCGCGATACTTAGAAACTCCCCTCGAAAATCCGCTACTCCGCCTTCGGAGTGAGGCTAAATACTCCTCCTTGGTGAGTTTTTGCATCTCCTCAAGATTCTTGGTGTAGGTCTCCACCTGCATTTTCCAGTCAAACAAATCTCAATTGTCTATTTTAATCAACTGCCTTCACTTTCACCACATCTATAATATAATGTAAAGCATAATAATAATTATTTGAATATAATCTTTTCACGCTTGCTTGCTTGCTTGTTTGTTTGTACACTGACTAGGCCGGCATGTGCTCAAAAAGCAAATATGCATACATCAACTTATATCAATCAATACACGAAATTATTTTTATAATCCAACAGAGCCAAATTCAGGGGCCAGAATCTTCAAGTTTGATAATATTTTTTTAAACATAAATTCAAGATTGTAACAATGCAACAGGGGAGAGAGAGAGAGAGAGATACAGAAAAATTGAGGATAGTAGCAGGGCCCCAATATTTGAGTGCAGCTAGATCGTAGGTCCGAGCTGCATCTTCCTCGTTATCATAAGCTCCTACAAATCGATTACAACACAAGTTTATTTTCGAATTTCTTGCATGCAGAGATTTAAACCATTTTCACACAACGTGAATGAAGTAAAAAGGAAAGGGAGGTTACCTAAATAGACTGCGCAACCGGAATCATCATCATCATCATCATCATCATCATCAAGAACAAGAACGCAGTCAGAATTAAATTGACCATTAATTGCCGCAGAAAAAGGTAATAATTAACTAAAGCATCAACTAATTAATTAAAAACTAAGATCCAAGATCTCCTTGATTTCAAAAATCATTCAACTTTTTGACTAAGAATCAAATTGAAAAAAATAAAGGGGGAAATAGTCACTTTGTCTTCCTCTCTTGTTCTGAATGCTGTTCCATGTAGTCTTATCCCACAGATGAGCTTCAAATCTCCCGGTCCATCTATGTCTGCTTGCCGAAATGAAATTGATAAACAAAACCAGCAATCGAATATCATGCATGCAGTAAAACGAATTCGAATTCGATCAATCTCTGCATGTGTAATGCGTGTACCTCGTGACGCCTCTGTAAATGGAGCTCCGCGATTTAGGAGATGTGGCGGAATTGTCGCTCCGATTCTTCTTTGCTCGGGCGCGCTTGGGTTTGGGTTTTGATTGGGAGTCATTTTTATGAGCGAGCGGCGATTCGACGCAGCAGGATGAAGAAGAGGAGGAGGAGCAGCAAGATGGAGGAGACTTTCTCCTCATTCTCTGCTTTTTTTTTTCTTCTCTGGGTTAGTGGGTCTGTCTCTCTCTCTCTCTAGAAGGAAGGGGAGGGAGAGGGAGTGATGAGTGATCAGAGAGAAAAAATGTGTGTGAAGAAGATGGGTGGGTTGGTGTGGAGAATCAAGAACTCAAGGGAAATTAAAAGGAGGAAATAAAGGCTCTTTTTTGGTGAGCTAAAGTGGTTTGCCAAAATCAAGTCTCTTCTAGTGAGAGAGAAGAGAGTGGGAAAAATGTACAACTTCACTATTACTTAGTTCCAACAAAAATTCTTACCAAAACTTTTGGGTTTGGGCACAAATAATTAAAGTATTCTGTCTTTATTTAATAGATTATAAATTTAAGATATATTTAAATTGAGATTGATATTTAAATTAATATATTATATTTAAAAGATATTCTTACCAAACCCCCCACCGTTAAAATAATATTTAACTAATTTCTTTAGTCAAAAAATGATATTAAATAGATTGTCTACTTTTCTAGCAAAACTTTTACAAATATTAGAGAGAGAATGTATAATAAGGGGAAATTATAAATTTTTTTTATCATAATATATTGATTAATTTTAAATTTTGTCCTAATTTTTTACTGTTATTGAGTTTTTCTTTGATATTTGCTTTTATTTGTTAAAAATATTTTAGATTAGCAAAGTTAAAAAATATTGAGTTATACATTATATTTTATATGGTTTTATTATTTTAAATTTTATAAACTTTGAAAATTTTTATAAAGTCTTAATAATTTCTTTTAAAAATTATTTAGGGTTTATTTTCAAGTTTTTGGGTTTAGTTTCAACTCTTATGATTTATTTTACCAAATAATTGAAGAAAGAAATTACAAACGCATATCAATCTAGTCCCATGTAAAATATAAATGATAAATTCTTAGATGAGACGGTCTCATCATTTTATTGTGAGACAAATTTAATAAAATGATTAGTTTCTTTATTGCAAATGATGTCTCACCATTTTTATTGTAACACGAATTTAATGAAATGATGTGTTTCTTTATAGCAAATGATTTCTTTGTTACAAATAATGTAATTTTTAAAAATGAAATGATGTATTTAACTTATTGAAAAATATATATTAAGGTTCGTCTCATAATAAAAAAAATGGTGAGACCGTCTCTCAGGAGACCAATTCAATATAAAATATTCAATTTTTACTGTCAAAATATTAGTGTCGACCAATTATCTTTATAACTTTTGTGAAACTTAAAATTGATAGATATGCATAAAAGTAGATTGATACTTGAAATATCAAAATAAAAATCAATTGATTAGATCTGTCTCATAAAAATAAAATTTAATAGGCAGTCTTATATAAATTTTTATTGGGGAAATGAGAGTGTGATAGGTACCCAACACCAACACCTAGTAATTATGGAGTAATCTAATCCGTATAAATAATTTGGAGAGTCTAAGAATGTGCATTAACTAGGTTTCATCGACTCTTAAAGCTGTATTTATTTGAAAATAAACACACAAACAACATCAAATAAGTTTACGTACTACACCGTAAATTAATTAATGTCCCCCCGAAAAAAAAGGTGATTGAAAAAAGTTTTTGACTTTTTTTTATTAAATTAGAATGCATATTTAAAAAGAGCATAGTATTTTTCAATATAATTTGTTTTAGATTAACTTCCAATGTAACTCAAATTTATGATTAATTAATGAGAAAAGTAGATGGATTATATTATAAATTATTGTGATTTTTTCAAATATATTACAAATAATGCATATTATTAATATATATTATAAACTATCAATTTTATTTCAAGTTTATTACGAGTGCGAATTTCTGTCCACTGATAATTGACGTGACTTGCCGGAAAATTGTAATTTTCATGTAGTCAAAATATATTATAAATTATGCATATTAAATTATAATTTTATAGCGAGCCACATCAATTTTCGGTCGTCGAAAATCTGATCCTGTAATAAGTTTGTAACAAGTTTGACAATTTATAATATATTTTAATAATATGCACAGTTTGTAATATATTTTAGAAAGAGTGATTCTAAATGCAGCCTCATTTTTGCTAAATGTAGCCCCTTCAAAAATAAAAATTTAAGATGTATTATGTTATTACAATTTTAACCCTGCAACCCCCAATTTAAAATCTAATTAACATATTAAAATAAAAATGTAACCCCATCACTATTTGAACCATAAACCCAAAATGAGTCATTAACTTCTCTCCTCTCTCTCTCTCGTCTCACCTGCATGTCGAAACTAAAAAACAGTATTTTATAATATGTGTAGGTTGGGGGGAAGAAATGAAGATATTGTTTGAGAAGGCGAAGCCGTTTGTGGCGGTGGTATTTCTGCAAGCAGGGTTGGCAGGCATGGACATCATTCTAAGGCTGCCTTGAACGAGGGGATGAGCAACTACGTCTTCGTCGTCTACCGCCAAGCCGTCGCCACCCTCGTCATTGCCCCTTTCGCCTTCGTCCTAGACAAGTATTTTTCATTAATTTCTCTTTCATGTTTGTGGCAAACATTTACAGGAAAGTAAGGCCAAAGATGACGATATCTACATTTCTCAAGATTATGCTTCTCTGCAGCCTCTTGGAGTAAGTGATAAGTTCATTCTCTTTGACAAACGATCATTTCAAATATTTTGTGATCTCAAAATTTATGTAAGATTTAATTGAAGGCCATGTTTACTCAATGCTTAAGACAAGATAAATAGGCGATGTTTAGTTTGCGAAGAAAAGAATGTTTGAAAAATAAAAAATAAAAAACCTTTGGAATTGGATGAGAAGCAGGTTCCGTCATTTTCTTGTTTTTCCGAGAGGTTAACGACTCATTTTGGGGTTATGGTTCAAATAGTGATGGGGGCTACATTTTTATTTTAATATGTTAATTAGATTTTAAATTGGGAGTTGCAGGGTTAAAATTATAATAACATAATATATCTTAAATTTTTATTTTTTGAAGGGGCTACATTTAGCAAAAATGAGGCTGCATTTAGAATCACCCTTTTAGAAAATCATAATAATTTATAATAAAATTGATACTTTTCTCTTAATTAATTATAGGTAAAATACTTAATTGTAAAAAACAAAATAAAAAAAAAATTGAATTGAAATTTATGCCGGGTTCACAAACTTGGTGGTTAGCCATAATTTTTTTTTCAACACTTGGCCTTACCTCTCAGCCATGCCACCAGTTGACACTCGCAGGGTTTCTGCACGTACATGACATGAATCTCTCTCCCTCTTCTCACTCTCTCTCTATATATATATACACGTACACATCACATATATATTGTTGTAAAATAGAAATGAAAATAAACTATTAATCGAAGAAAATCAATGTTTCCGATTATTTTTTTAAAATCTTATATTTAATTACTTTACTATTTATGCTTAATAGACATTGTGATTACTTGTCAAGAGTATTATAGTTAGAGAATTATGTTTTTTTAATGATTAATATTTTTTATGACAGCCGTTACACATTTTTTTAATATTATATATATATATATAGTTGCGTTCAAATCCGAACTAAATGTCCTGAATGAACTATTAACCTTTTCATTGTTGTGTGTATAATTGATCATTATAGTTTATATGATAGTTCATTATTGTACTCAATTATGATACTTCATTGTTGTGTGTGTAATTGATCATTGTAGTGTATATGATACTGCAATGAGATATCATACATACAATAATGATAAATTACACTCACAATTATTGTGAATGGTGAGCAATCGCGATCTATCAAACCCAGAAAATAGGGAGGTAAAGACGGAAATTTTATTATAACTTTTGGAAGAGAATACAATCACAACACACCTAGAAAATCTCGAGCTCTGAGCTCTTTCTCTCTCTTAACTCTGAACAGAAAACTGAAAAACTCACTCTCAAGACAAAAGAACTGAATATATATATATATATTGACTAAGCAGTTGAAACCCCCAACCACTTAACTAACTTTCAAACAACTCGGATTAACCAGTTGTCACCACGTGTCATATTCTGTTGCAACCGAAATAGAATAACCGACTCAACCAAAAAACCCAGTTAGTTTCAGTTTTCAAAACTCAGTTTCCAGTTTCCAAAACTCCAAACGTCGAAATCAGTTTTAGGTTTTAATATCCAAAACAAAGTTTCCAGTTTCCAAGTTTTCTGAAGTATGAACTTTCTCAAGTTTTATCCATCCATTTTCAACTATCTCCCTCACAAATGGTATCTGACATCAATATGTTTCGATTTACTGTGAAACACCGAGTACTTAACCAAGTGCAATGCACTCTGGCTATCACAAAATATGGTAACTGACTTCTGCTGAATTCGAAGTTCATTAACAATCCCTCTCAACCAGATAGCTTCCTTTATGGCTTCAGTTATAGCCATAAACTCAGCCTCACTTGTGGACAAAACTATAAATGATTGCAGATTTGACTTCCAAGTCACAACAACCCCAAATAGAATGAACACAAAACCGGTTTAAGATCTTCGAGTATTTATGCTCGATGCATAGTCTGAATCAACATAACCATAAAGAGCTTTTGAACTTTCATAATTCCCTTTCTCAAACTTCAAACCAAACTGAATAGTACATTCGAGATATCTGAGTATACTTGAAAGTGCACTCCAATGATCTCTGCCCGGATTTTCCATATATCTGCTGGTAACACTCACAACATAGCATACATCAGATCTAGTACATATCATTATGCACATTATGCTGCCTATTATGCTAGCATAAGGAACTTTCTCCACAAACTCCATGTCTTCTCCACTTTTGGGTTGCATTTCTTGACTCAGTTTTGAGTCTAAACTCAATGGGATTGCTAATGGCCTTCACTTCTCCATTCCAAACTTCTTCAGAACTTTGGACAGATAACTGAATTGCAACAACTTCAGTTTCCCAAACTTTCTGTCCCTTAAGATATCCATACCCAATATTTCAAGAAACCTCCCCCAAGTCCTTCATATCAAACTCCACAACAAAATCCAGTTTTACTTGTATAATATCTGACATATGCTTCCCAGCCAGAAGCATATCATCCACATACAACAACAAATATATTGGGTTGCCATCTTTACCATTCTTGAGATACACACATTTGTTGAACTCAGATCTTGAGAATCCTATTTTTAGCATGTGTTCATCAAATCTCTTACTCCACCGCCTAGGACTCTGTTTGAGCCCATACAGTGATCTTTGCAATAAACACACCTTATCTTCCTTTCCTGGTTTTGTATAACATGGGGGCTGGTCCATGTAAATCACTTCTTCCAATTTCTCATGGAAGAATATTGTCTTTACATCCAACTGATGTAGCTCCAAATCCATTTGAACTACCACAGCCAACAGCAGCCTAATTGAACTGTGTTTTACCATGGGAGAGAAAATCTCATTGAAATATACTCCTTCTATCTATGTGTAGCCTTTAGCTACTAATCTGGCTTGCCTCGAATCAACATTCTCTATCTTTCTTTTGAAAATCCACCTACACCCAATGCAGGCGTGCCCTCTTGGTTTATCCACCAATTTGCATGTCTGATTCTCCCTTAGGGAAATCATCTATTCTTCCATTGCTTGCTGCTATTTCTGACTGTCAACTATAGAACAGGCTTCTTCATATGTCTTCATCTTGCAACTTCTCAGCTACATGTGAGCTTAGAAAGATTACATCAGCTTCTGAGAACCTTCTAGGAGGTTTAATCTCCCTTCTAACTTGATCCCTGGCCAGCATATAAGTTTCAAGAGGTGTTGGCTAAGTTTGTTGTTCATTTTGCAACTCAGTTTCAGTTTTGGATTCTCCCTTGCACTTTACTGAAACTTAGTTTTCCTCTGAACTTACTTCATCAGTGGTCTGTCTTGGAATCGTTCCATCCTTTTTGCTTTCTAGGAAAGACATTTGTAACTCATTAAAAGTTACATCTCTGGAAGAAATTATAATCTGTTGATCCTTCTCTATACACCACAATATGTATGTCTTCGTTCCGGTCCCATCATTACACATTTAAGAGCCCAGGGTTCAAGATTGTCTTGCTTTACGTTAGCATAAGCAAGACATCCAAAAGGCTTCAACTGAGAATAATCAGCAGCCTTTCCAAACCACAACTCATCAGGAGTTCTAAACTCTAATGCTGCAGAGGGACTTTTGTTCACCAAATAACTTGCAGTAGCTAGTGTTTCACCCCAAAATTTCTTGGGCAATACTGAACTGAGAAGAAGACATCTGACCTTCTCCAACATGGTCCTGTTCATCCTTTTGGAAACCCCATTCTGCTGAGGGTTGTAGGGAGCAGTCCTATGTCTTTTGATTCCTTTAAGTCTGCAAATGGAGTCAAATTCTTCAGATAAGAACTCCAAGCCATTATCCGTTCTTAAAAACTTAACTCTTGTCCCCTTTTCATTTTCAATCTACACACACCAGTTCCTGAACTTCACAACAGCCTGGTCCTTTGACTTCAATATATGAATCCACAACTTTCTCGTGTAGTAATCAATGATTGAGAGAAAATGCTTCCCTCCTCCAAGGGTTTCAGCCCTTGATGGACCCCAAATACCAGCATGTAGATACTCTAGAGGAGCTCTACTTCTCTTGTTGCTAGGTTGATATTGCAGCTTCTTACTTTTGGCCAAGATACATTCCTCACAGCTGCTTGTATTACCTTCTTCTTGAAATTGAATTAAGCCATGTTTCTTCAGTTCATTCAGGCCTATTAAACTAATGTGGCAAGTCCTGAGATGCCACAACTTGCAACTTTGCTCTTTCACTGATCCAACCTCTCCAACCACAATTTCAGCATACAAGTAATATATGTTGTTGTGTGTTCTTCCTTTCAGAACTTCACTTTCTCTTTTCATTACATAAACCTCTCGCTCTATTCCAACAAAACTATTACCCTTGGCTTACAAGGTTCCAAGTGACATTAAATTCCTTTGAATTTGAGGAATAAACCTCACTTCTGAGAGCGTTTTAACCACCCATTGGTGATTCTTCATTCTGACAGACCCAATACCTTCAATCTGGCACACCTGATTGTTTCTTAACATGACAATCCCCATACTCTTCCTTTTAATGTTCACAAACCACTCTAGTTTATAGCACCTGTGGAAAGAACAACCAAAGTCTAGTATCCACCCATCATCACTGGGAAAGTCAATCAAATTCAGCACTTCATCACCTTCCAGGCATCTCACTGTATTTGAGCTCTGACCTTGCTGATTCTTTTGCTTCAAAACTGGGCATTCCCTTATTAGATGTCCAGGCTTTTTGCAGTAGTGGCAAATTTTAGTTTCTTGCTGAGAAGTATAGGGTTTTGCCTCCAGAGATTGAATAAATGGTTTCCCTTTCAGCCAGGTTTAGACTCCCTCCTAGGTGGATATCCAGATTTGTCAGTTCCAGGAAACCTCTGATTATTACTCCCTTTCTTCTGAAACTTGTTTCCCTGATTCTTCTTGACAAAGAGCCCAACATTCATAGCATCATGACCAATTTTGTGAGCAGTCTTCTCTATCTCTTTCCTTTTAACTGCATACTGAACTTCATCAAAAGTGATAGTACCTGTTCTTCTGTGTATCATGGCATCTTTCAAGTTTGCGTAGGATTTGGGAAGGGAATTAAGGAGAGGTATTGACTTATGTTCATCTGCTATCTCCACTCCTATATTCTCAAGGTCATCAACAGCCTTGTTGAAATCATCCAACTTTTCTATTATGTTTGTTTCATCAGAAAACCTACATGAATAGAGCTTTTTGCTTCATGTAGAGTCGATTGGCCAGAGATTTGGTCTGATACGGGGCTCTCTAGTTTCTTCCACACATCAGGAACCATTTTCTCCTTTGAGACTTCTCTCAAGACCTTGTCATCAAGGCTCAAGAACAAAGCACTTCTAGTCTTGTTCAATAGTTTGGCCTTCTGTTCAGTAGTTTCTGATTTGAAGCCAGCATCATCTGGTAGGATGGCTTCTTCGAGCCCTTGTTGGGTCAAAACTGACTGCATCTTCACTTTCTAGAGACCAAAATCATTATTACAAGTAAATTTCTCAATATCATATCCTCCTGAAGCCATTACTCACAAGATCTATCGAATCTTGATCCACATACAGGTTTTCAATCAGGTTGAACACCACAATCACAATATATACCACAAACTTTTTAAAGAAAACCCTAGAAGCCAACAAAGTGTGAAGAAACTCAACCGATTCACACAAATACGAATTCATATATGATATACCACAGAAGAAAGTACAAGATCTTCTTAACCAATCAGCAATATCGAGAGTACATACCAAGAATCACATTCAACACACAAATCGAATCGAAAAACAATCAAGTGATTTCTTACTTGATCAAGCACATCAGCTGAAACATATCAATGGTCAAGTGAAAACCACCTTTCACCTCCTTGATCACGATTGCGCACGTCTCCTTTCCCACAGACGATGCCACCAAGCAATTCAAATCTCCTGCCACCAGACGTCAAATGGCCGCAGCTAAGGAATTAAAGAAGAAGCTAGCAGAAGAGAAAGCCGCGTGAAAAAGAGAAGAAGATAGGAGGAAGATGTTGGAATTCAAGGAGAAAATCCTTAACCAACTCGCCAGCAAGCCTTTCACGATGCATAAATTAAGGTCAACTGCAAATATTTCTGCTAAAGAAGAAGAAGGAAGGGAAATTACACACTCTGTAATGGCTCCTGTTGATCAACCATCCACTTCGACTCCAGGATTGGCCACCGCCACTCTCATGACCACCACCAAGAATCAAATTGTACTTTCTGAGGAACCCTCGTACATGGCAATTGAGCCTTTGACTATAAGCACTTATCAGAGGGATCTCCAGCAATATATTCATACAATGGTAGGACGGAGTATCGGAGAGCAAATGGTACCAATCATGAGCAAGGAGATCTCTATTAAAGTGTCTGAAGCTAAAGACGACATTCTTGCTGTTCAACAAGACAACTTCGAGATCTTCTCCACCGGGATTTTTGTTGCGATCAAAGAGGGGGAAGAGAAGAGGTTAGCTGAAGAATGAGAAATGAGAAAGGAGCAAAAAGACAGACTTTGTCGTATGGAAGCAAGTAGATAACAGGAAGAAGATCTAAGGAGACAACGCGAAGAAAAAGAGAGAGAAGAACATAGAAAAATTGAGGAGAAATAAAGTATCAGAAGACATGAAAGAGAAGCTCTCGTGGATAAATTCATGAAGATGACAACAGAAGCTCTCAGCAAAATGAAGAAGCCCACTGTCGGTTCTTCAGATGCCAAAAATGTTGTTGATTCAGACTCCTCAACAACAAAGAAGTAATATCTCTCTAATCTCTAAATCTCCTAGCTAGTTGAACAATTTTTTATTTCAATTTGGGTTATATGTGTGTACAACAGAACATGAGATTATAAATGAAAACTAACCCAGGTTGAAGACAACATCTCATTGTCCAACGCTGATTTAAATTGAATAAGCTGAAATTACACACTTAGTGTAATCAGGAAACTGCGTGGAATGTGATGGGTGTGAAATGTTCCTGTGATTGCTTGATGATATTATGCGTAAATGTGCTTTGTTCTTACTTGGTAAAAGACTTTGAAGCTATTTACCTGATTGATCCTTTTTATCGAGCAATACCCTCGATATGTTAAGGGGGAATGTTTAGGAACAATACTGAGTCTACGGGAGTTGAGACACTGAGAATAGAATTGATAGGAATTTTTTTTTTGTAATCTCAGTAATCAGCTTTCCCATGATCCGTAAGAACTAAATCTTAAGATAGAGGCTTTGATCGCACCAAAAATTGTTAGGAATATTGTTAGACCCCTCTTCTGTAAACCAATTCATAATCATAGTTTGATATGTTTTGGTGCATCAAAGCTCTAGCAACTCAGTATCGATTCAATTGTAAAAGCGTTGTATATGAATTTATGCTCGAGTTGTAATAGAATAAGAAAAAGAAAAGAATCAAGTTTGATGAAGGAGTCAGCAAACTGCTGAAGATTGCTGAAAAGGAAGGAAAGGCTAGTATTGCGGAGGAACACGACAAGGATGTTGAAGAAGGAACTCCAGCAAACTACGGAGACATTCGACGTACACCAGTAGCCAACAAATGACAATCAGCAATCAAGAGAGAAGTTACAGAGTCGAGAATCAAACGAATTACAAATTACAAGGAGACCCAACCAATCAAGAGGATGGAACAATCACCATGAAAAAGAAGGGCTCAGACCTACAAAGGATCCGTTCTGACAAGAGACGGCTAAAGATAGATGCTACGACAATCAAAGACGAGGAGACTTGAAGAGTCTCTCTCCACTGCAGAAAAAGGAAGAGTGCAGATAGGTGAGCATTCCATTTGAGTCTAACGGATAAGATTCAAACAGCCGTTTGAATCTTCACCTATAAATAGGTGTCATCCTTATTTGATTCAAAGGTTTGTGACTTTCTACATACAAGAGATAACAAAAGAGATCAAACATATTCTCTACATCACGCGAACTCATTCGAGCTAAGATTTTAATTGAAGCTTTTCGCAAGCTCTCATAATAGAAGCTCGAAGACCTGTGAAGTTTATCTTCCAAAGGTTATATTGGGATTCCTTCTAATCTAGAAAGAATCTAGCAGTCACTATTGTGGTGCAAGAATGATTCGTACGGGCAACGCCAACACAAGGATAGGTTCCGGAAAAAACTATAAAATTCTCAGCAGTCGACGTCCAAGGAGAAGGGAGGTTTGTCCTCACTCGAAGGAGCAACACCAGATGAAGATTGGAGATCGAGGTGCTTGAAGGTGCGCGCTGACCAGACGGAGGAGCTGCTCAATGTTAGAGATCAGGCGTGACCTTGTACTCATTCTTCTAGTAAATTTTCAGTCAAAGGACTGAAAGTGGACGTAAAACAATTGTTCGGACCACTATAAAAACCCTTGTGTCATTAGCATTTATATTTTGTTGTTGTTTGTGCTTAGACATATTTGAAACTCAACACATCAAGTGTTGAAAAATAAACTGAAATCGAACTAACAAATACAAAAGCAAAAACATTTAGATAAACACTTGCTAAGTCGAGACCTTAGCAAGATACGTGCAAGATAAATTTAATACTTCCGCTGCATATAAAACACTCTGCTTGGGGACCAACACATTCCTTTGTTTTTATCTTCATCTTACAAAGTACTCGAATGTGCTCCCCCCTAAACATCGCTGTAGCCGGCGGCCACATCAAAATCGCCAACAAATTTATGTCAAGTGCACCCGAGATGATGTGGTCGCGTGACGGCCTAGGAATGAACCCCATTCATGTTGCTGTCGTGAATGGGTATTCGGAGATGTTGAACGTGCTGGTGGAATATGATCCAACTACTGCCAAGGAGAGGGTGGATGGTGGATGAACTGTGTTGCATTTGTGTGTCCAACACGGGCGTCTCAGAGCATTGAAGGTCTTGTTGGATGAGGTGGATCTGGGACAGTTTGTTCGTGCAAGGGATGATGATGGCGAGACTCTGCTGCATTTGGCCATCAGACACAAACATGTTGAGGTTAGTCAATTAATCTTCAAAGTACTTAATTCTCTCTATAATTAATTTGCTTACTTATGTTGCGCACAATTTCAATATATATTTCATAGTTACCGAGTAAGATTTTATTATTATTTATTCATTATAATAATCATATGTTAATATTTATAATAGTATTTCAATTATATTATACTTTGTTATGAATTAAAACAGAAAATTGTATTATTTTATTATTAATATTCTTATATTAACTAATAAACATAATTCAACATTTACAGATGATCAGGTAATGAAGTACTTAGTGCTGAGCAACAAAATAGACAAGAAATCAAAAAATCTTAATGGGAAAACAACACTAGACATCATGCACGAGTACTGCGGTGGCCAAAAGCGTGCAAAAAATAGAAACTTTAAAGAATTCCTAGACACCAAGTGTATAACACCAAAGCTGCTACCAGAGAAATATACTCTGCCAATAAGCCAATCAGCAATGTTGGTGATGGTGTTGATAGCCACCATGGCTTTCCAGTCTATCCTTAGCCCTCCTGGCGGTGTTTAACAAGATGACTTGCCACAACATAGTGCTGGTGATCCTATCATGGTATCACACCATCCCAATCTCTACTAAAATTTTGATTTTTACAACAAATTCGCTTTCACAACTTCTACCGTCTCTATGTTATTACTTACCACCTATATTCCATCTTTCAACGCATTGTTATTGATTGTGGTTTTCAGTTTTATATGGGGGTCATTAACCTATATGACATTTAGGTATGCATGTTGAGTAATGATGGTCACTCCCAAGAGCACACCAGAGACCCTTAACAATGTTGATCATATCGTAGCTAGTATATCGAAGGGGATCTTAGCATTATTATGTGCTGGGTTATTCATAAACATTTTTCTTAAGGAGAGCAGCTAAACATTTAGAAGAGAAGATGTTGGAGAAACTTAACAATGAAATCTGACAGAATTTATGTATGCTTTGATTATTTGTATTTGAGATGACTTTAATTCTTTCAATTATTGTGTAAGAATTTTACCATATAAATATTTAATTATTTCAAATTTGCTCGATGGTCAAATTTTGTTTAAATATTCAATTACAATAATTCAAAGTCATTTTTATGACTAATCACATAATAAATAACTTAATATTAATTACAATTAAAATAATAACACAATCTAGCAAAAGGATATATTTTTTAAAGATTTATGATTAGAATAGAGTCCATTCTCAATGAAAAATTAATATAATTTATATTTAAAAAAAAATCAATTCTTATGCAAATAATGAAAAATGCAACAGAAACTACAAGTTATATATTCCTTTACACTATGAAGCTGTAATTGATTGTGTATGACATTGGCATGACATTGCTAAAGAATGAAATTTTAGGCTCCATTGTAAAACATAGTATGATCCAAAAAAGTAAATAGAATGATTGAATTTAATAGTATTTATTTAACGATGAAAGATTGATGTTAAATTTATAAAATATATGAGAAAATAAACTAAACGAGTATTTATACACATCTAGCAAGATTAATTATGTTAATTAGTCAATTAAAATCAACATAATTTATGACATTAATTGCTATTAATGATCTATTTTCAAAGTTTGTATAATGTAGAATAAATAATATTTTCTTGTCATTAATTGTGGATATCTATTTTCATAATTCTTTGTATAATTATATTTAGTGACCTATTTGAGAGAAAAAAAATATTTTTTCCGTAGTTAATAAATGTAAATAAAAAAGTATATAATTGCTATTTATAATTATAAAATGTTACACTTATTAATGAAAAAACTAAGCAGTTATTTAGTGAACAATTAATACAACTCAAATTTACCATATTTTACCTCCGACCTTACTTTAATATATACAAGTATTGTGCCCCATGCGATGCGTGAGAATTTTCATTATTTGTATTAAAATAATTTTAAGTTTGATTTTGTTCTTATAGCCAAAAACCATATAAATTAATGGTAAATTATAAAGTTGTATAATAATATATACATTATATAATTTATAATTTTTATATTATATACATTTGATATTATTGCTATCCATTTTATTTATTTTGCTTAGTTTATTAAATTATATATTTTAAGTCTCATATTAGTTTCTAAATCAAAACGATAGGTATATATTATTTTCTTAATATAAATGAGTTTCAAATGTATAAATAATTATCAACTATAATAAATTTAAAATGGATAATTATATAATGAATTGTAGTAATTGGTTAAGAAAAAAGTATTCAAATTAACTTGTTCGTAAATAATTAACAATTTATCAATATCAGTTGTTTAACATATTGATTTGAATTATGAAATCAATAGGAACTTCAATGAGATTGTAGCAGACATATTTTATTTATTTCCAACACACTAATTTATCTAAACTTGATGAATTAAATAATTCAACAAAAATATATATTTTAATCATCTCCTTGTCTTTCTTTTTTCAATTATCTTGAAAAATTTTTTCTATTTCAAAATTTTCTTATGCTAACTAAAGTTTCAATATCAATATCTAATTTTTATTTTTGTTTGCAAAAGAGTCGAGAAATTAATTTAATTGTACCATAAAAATCAGAAAAATGCACAGACACTAAGAAATCAAAAGAGAAAAATTAAAGTGCCAAGAACTTATATAACAAAAGTTCTTTTCCATAATTAAAAAAAATATCATGATAAAGCTCATTATAAATGATATTGATCTCGCATTTAAATGTAAAGACCTCAAGTAAATATGCATTCCTTTGTTTTTTTTCTTCAACTTACAAAGTACTCGAATGTGTTCCCCCCGTCACATCGCCGCAGCCGCGGCCACATCAAAATCGCCAACAAATTAATGTTAATTGCGCCCGAGATGATGTGGTCACGTGACGACCTAGGAATGAACCACATCCATGTTGCCGTCGTGAATGGGTATTCAGAGTTGTTGAAGGTGCTGGTGGAATATGATCCAACTGCTGCCAAGGATAGAGTGGATGGTGGACGGACTGTATTGCATTTGTGCGTCCAACACCGGCATCTCAGAGAATTGAAGGTCTTGTTGGAGGAGGCGAGACTCTACTGCATTTGATCATCAGACACAAGCATGTTGAGGTTAGTCAATTAATCTTCAAAGTACTTAATTCTCTCCTTAATTAATTTACTTACTTATGTTGCGCATAATTTCAAAATATATTTCATAGTTACCTAGTTACCCAGTAAGATTTAATTATTATTTATTCATTATAATAATCATATATTAATATCTATAATAGTATTTCAACTATATTATACTTTGTTATGAATTAAAATAGAAAATAATATTATTTTATTATTAATAAACTTATAATAACTTATAATCATAATTCAACATTTACTGATGATCAGGTAATGTAGTACTTAGTGCTGAGCAACAAAATAGAGAAGAAATCAAAAAATCTTAATGGAAAAACAGCACTAGACATCATGCTCCAGTACTGCGGTGGCCAAAAGCGTGCAAAAAATAGAAACTTTAGAGAATTCCTAGCCACCAGGTGTATAACACCAAAGCCGCTACCAGAGAAATATTCTATGCCGATAAGCCAATAAGCAATGTTGGTGATGGTGTTGATAGCCATCATGGCTTTCCAGTCTATCATTTGCCCTACTGGCGGTGTTTGACAAGATGACTTGCCACAACACAGGACTGGTGATCCTATCATGGCATCACGTCATCCCAATCTCTATTAAAAATTTAATTTTTACAACAAATTCGCTTTCACAACTTCTACTGTCTCTATGTTATTACTTACAACCTATATTCCATCTTTCAACGCAGTGTTATTGATTGTGGTTTTCAATTTTATATGGGGGTCATTAATCTATATGACAATTGATTATGCATGTTGTGTAAAGATGGCCACTCCCAAGAGCACACCAGAGACCCTTGACAATGTTGATCATATAGTAGCTGGTATATCGAAGGGGATCTTAGCATTATTATGTGTTGGGTTGTTCATAAACATTTTCTTAAGGAGAGCAGCTAAACATTTAGAAGGCATGATGTTGAAGAAACTTATCAATGAAATCTGACACAGTTTATTTATGCTTTGATTATTTGTATTTGAGATGACTTTAATTCTTTCAAATATTGTGTAAGAACTTTACCATATAAATATTTAATTATTTTAAATTTGTTCGATGGTCAAATGTTATTTAAATATTCAATTACATTACTTCAAAGTCATTTTATGATCTAACCGTACTAGTCACGTAATATATAACTTAATATTAATTACAAATAAAATAATAACACAATCTAGCAAAAGGATATGTTTTTTAAAGATTAATGATTAGAATAGAGTCCATTCTCAATGAAAAATTAATATCACTTATAATTTAAAAAAAAACCAATGCTTATGCAAATAATGAAAAATGCAACAGAAACTACAAGTTATATATTCCTTCACACTATGAAACTGTAATCGATTGTGTATGGCATTGGCATGACATTACTAAATAATGAAATTTTAGGCTCCATTGCAAAACATAGTATGATCCAAAAAAGTAAACAGAATGATTGAATTTAATAGTATTTGTTTAAGGATGAAAGATTGAATGTTAAATTTATAAAATATACGAGAAAATAAACCGAACGTGTATTTATAAACATATAGCAAGATTAATTATGTTAATTAGTCAATTAAAATCAACATATTATATGACATTAATTGCTATAAATGATCTATTTTCATAGTTTGTATAATGTAGAATAAATAATATTTTCTGGTTATTAATTGTGGATATCTATTTCCATAATTCTTTGTATAATTATATTTAGTGACCTATTTGAGAAAAAAGAATATTTTTTCCGTAGTTAATAAATGTAAACAAAGAAGTATATAATTGCTATTTATAATTATAGAATGTTACACTTATTAATAAAAAAACTAAGCAATTTTTTAATGAACAATTAATACAACTCAAATTTACCATGTTTTACCTCTGGCTTAACTTATATATTTTAAGTATCATATTAGTTTCTAAATCAAAACAATAGATATATGTTATTTTCCTTATATAAATGAGTTTCAAATGTATAAATAATTATCCACTATAATCAATTAAAAATGGATAATTATATAATGAATTGTTGTAATTGGTTAAGAAAAAAAATATTCAAATTAACTTGTTCGTAAATAAATGAAAATTTATAAATATCAATTGTTTAAGATATTGGTTTGAATTATGCAATAAATAGGAACTTCAATAAGATTGTAGCAGACATATTTTATTCATTTCCAACACACTAATTTATCTAAACTTGATAAATTAATTAATTCAACAAAAATATATATTTTAATCATCTCCTTGTCTTTCTTTTCTCAATTATCTTGAAAATTATTTTCTATTTAAAATTTTCTTATACTAACTAAAGTTTCAATATCAATATCTAATTTTTACTTTAGTTTGCAAAAGAGTCGTGAAATTAATTTAATTGTACTATCTAAATCAGAAAAATGCACTGACACTAAGAATTTAAAAGAGAATAATTAAATTGTCAAGAACTAATATAACAAAAGTTCTTCTCCATAATTATAAAAATATCATGATAATGCTCATTATAATTGATATTGATCTCGTATTTAAATGTAAAGACCTCAAGTAAATATGCATTCCTTTGTCTTTTCTTCATCTTACAAAGTACTTGAATGTGCTCCCACCTTCACATCGCCGCAGCCTGCGGCCACATCAAAATCGCCAACAAATTGATGTCAAGTGCGCCCGAGATGATGTTGTCGCGTGATGGCCTAGGAATGAACCCCATTCATGTTGCCGTCGTGAATGGGTATTCGGAGATGTTGAAGGTGTTGGTGGAATATGATCCAACTGCTGCCAAGGAGAGGGTGGATGGTGGACGAACTGTGTTGCATTTGTGCGTCCAACACGGGCGTCTTAGAGCATTGAAGGTCTTGTTGGATGAGGTGGATCTGGGACAGTTTGTTCGTGCAAGGGATGCTGATGGCGAGACTTTGCTGCATTTGGCCATCAAACACAAGCATGTTCAAGTTAGTCAATTACTCTTCATAGTACTTAATTCTCTCTTTAATTAATTTACTTACTTAAGTTGCGCGCAATTTCAATATATATTTCATAGTTACCTTGTAAGATTTAATTATTATTTATTAATTATTGTAACGCCCCCCCAACTGACCTTCCCAATTTGGGGCCACGTTACATTGATGTTTCAGGTTTTGTCAAACGCACTTCAAGAAATAATAAGCGGAAGACTATATTTTAATTAAAATGTAAAAGTATTCAACAAAAGTACTTCGAGTCA
>JAPKLW010000328.1:295702-343813 GCA_026898455.1 Plectranthus barbatus
ATTCAGCCCTCCTCAAATCGGCGTAGGACTTCTGTCTACTCTGCGCTTCCTTAATTCTCTCTCTGATCTGTCGGACTATCTCAATCATTTCACTTATTGTGTCCAGTCCAACGACCTTTCGTTCTCCTACCTCATCCCAGTATAGAGGTGAACGACACTTCTTCCCATACAATGCTTCATAAGGAGCCATTCCGATTGTTGCTTGATAACTATTGTTAACCAATTTGACATTTTTGATAATTTTTTATTTAAAAATATTGATATACATTTTTCTATAGTTTTGACGGGAACAGTTATTTATGCCACTTCTTTGCTTTAGTATATACTAGATTTGCACCCCGTGCATTGCGTGCATTGCACGAATGTACCCACATAGAAAAAATCGAACTGATGTACCCACATTTTAAAAGTTAACTTATGTCTATATTTTTTTACTAATTTAAATTAAAATTATAAAATAACATGTGATATTTGGTTGTAATTTTATATATAAATTTCTATAATTATATATATAATTACATTAATGAGTTGCTTATTGTTCGTTATATTACATATTATACATGATTCAATATAAAAAATAATTAATTTGTACCGAATTTACAAAAAATAAAATATAAGTTATTAAAGATTATATAAATTATAAATATAAATAACAAATTTATTAATGTTATATTAATCTACCTTATTAATTTAATAAAATTATTATTACTATCTTACGATTTTTGAAACATATGAATAAAATAATTTTATTTGTAATCATCATTTAATTTTGCATGTTATTGTATAAATTTAATTTTATCTTGATTACTGAGTTTATATAAATTATTGAAATACTGGTAAAAAAAAAATTTGTTGAATATTAATGGAGATAATTGTCTTTTATTATGGATTATAAAAATTGAATATAAGACGGACTATATTTATTGTAAAAAATTGATTATTATGATTAGTATTAATTAATGATTATTTAATTAATCATAATGTATTTAAAAAAATAAAATAATAATTTTATTTGATGGAATAATTGTTCCCATCTTTTTATTTTAAAATAATTGAAGAGATAATTTTTGTGTAAAAAAAATATAAATTTATATGTTGAGGGGATTTGAACATAAAACCTCTTGGATAGACATAAACTTAAAATAAGCACTATATACTAACTCTACTATTTAGATATCTTTGATAAACTTTGCTTTAAAATATACATATACTTTTTTCTATAATTTTGGCGGGAACAGTTTTTTCTAGACTTCTTTGCTTTAGTATATATATAGATAGATATAGATAAATCCATTAATTCTCTCAATAGAATAAAGGTGGCAGTTGAATAATGTCAAAATAATAATTTCTCAAATCAAAGTTGATCGTGAAACTTTGAATTAATTTGGTAACAAAATATAAATTTCGAAAATTCCATAATTTTATTTAAATTTACGAGAGGTGTTACATTTAGATAGTTGATATTTTTTTCATAGAAAATATAAAAAATAAGTATTTCTTATTATTTCGAACTTATGACTTTTTAGTTTAAAGATTCACTCCATTAATAGATCCCTTCATGAACGACTACATAAATTGTTTTTGAAAGATATGGACTAAAATTTTGTACTAATTAGATTAGTACAATATATATCAATTAGATTGATATATCTATCTAGATAATATACTAATAAGATTAGTATATAATATATTAATTAGATTAATATCTATTTGATAATATATTAATAATTAGATTATTAATTATTGTAATTGATATGGAAATAAATAAGGCCCAAATCTTATTAGATTAGATTTGAGACTCTCCTCTATATATAAGAGAATAACTTATTCTTAGGAAATAAGTAATTAATGTGACTAACAAATAGAAGAGGGAGAGAGAATTTATTTCCTACGCAGTTCAAATCAAATACACAAAAACCTAGGGTTTTTGAGTTCTACGCCTCCATTATTCTCTCTGGGAATTCCTAGCGTTCCTGGTTTGAATATACACCGTGAATTGGATTCTGCACCTGATTGATTCGACACGTAGATACCTCTAGTAGTGGATTCGCGCTCCAGGACAAGTCAGAATCGCTTGTGTTATATGGAAGAAACTGTAAGTTTTTCCCTTTTAATTCACGTTGAATCTCTACGCACGATATTAATTATAAATCTAGATTTGTTCGTTGATAAACTATTCCGCTGCGTTCATTAGATGAAATCAACGAAACCCAACAGTGGTATCAGAGCCCGGGGCTCGATTTATAATTAATTTACATGTTAATTAGATTTATGGGTTAAACGAATTGAAAGAATTTAAACAATCTTGATTTCTTTACTGCTTGTGGCTTTCGAAGCCAATTGCCGTCAATTGATTTTGAATCGATTCTGATGGTTTCAGAATTTTGTTTTTGCGGTCTGATCCCATAAATAAATGTTCTATGGAATAAGCTTTAATGTTTTGAACAATTGAATAAATGACAGCCATGATTCATATTCAAAATTACTTCTTGAAAGTTGAAACATAACGATAATTTGTTTTCGAAACAAATCGTCAAATTAATCTCGGCGCATGAATGTTGCCGACTAAGTTGAATTGGTTTGGAACCAATTTCTAAACTATTTTATTATTATTTTAGAAGTAATAATATAATATTTATTTTATATTAATTTAGAATTGATATAAAATGCACATTTAAGAAGTAATGAGTCCGTAGACTTATATTAATTCTGAATTAGTATAAGTTTTGAAATTCGAACAAAATATTTTATTAGCTTTGAACTAATATGGTTATCATTATTTTAGAAATAGTGACAACATTCGAAATATTTTACATTTATATTAATTTAGAATTAATATAAATAATATTATTTTAGCAACAACTAAATGTTTAGAATATTTATTTTTATATTAATTTGGAATTAATATGCACTTTGGGTTTAGAGAGGCTGTACATTTATATAGTTTTGAACTAATATAAATGATGATATTTATAGATATTTGTACTTCTATTAGTTTTGAATTAATATGAGTGTCATTATTTTGAAATAATGTGAATATCTTGAATAAATATATATATGTTAATTTAGAATTAACATGAACTTCATTGTTTTAGAAATAATGAGAGTGTTTAGAATAGAGAAATATATGCATATTTATGTTAGTTTGGAATTAACATAAATCTTTCATTATTTGGAAGATGTTACTTTTATATTAATTTGGAGATTAATATAAATTTTAATCCATAAGTTTAATTAAAATAAAATATATTAATTGGATTAATATATTTTATTCGTAGAAATTGTGTGTTTATTTTTGTGTCTAGCATGATAATTGGTTATAATTTGATTATATTATTTATCATGTTTTAACTATAGTAGTTAGAGACCGCTGTGCATGTTTGGGTAGGCGGCGCCCAATATTTGTAGTCCGTTTTACATGTTTGTGTAGACGGCGCCCAATATTTGTGGTCCGCATTGGTATGCCTGGGTAGGCGGCTCCCAGTAATTGTTCTATCAGAACAATATTTGATATGGTTTAAACAATTAGTATCACATATTATATCCCCGCTAAAATATAAGTCTATTTTGAAAATACGCATCGTCCATCATAATTGTTTGAGTGTCAAAAACCTCTTCGGTCTGGAGTATTTACACCCTAGTGTTTGCTCTGACTCGACGAGGCCAAGGCTCACTCATAGGTGTATTGTTGACATCGTGTGATAGGGTTGGCTTGCTTAAATTATCTTGGCGCCCTAGCGAGCAAGGTGATTTAAGGATGCAGATTAATTGGATTAATCAACCAAGAGTTGCAAAATAGTTTTGCAATTGGCTTGGAGGCCTACTAAGTGGTATTATTGCAGTTATCAGCCCTAGCAAACGCTGTGATAATATTGACTTGGGTCTTGGTCCACTAAAATTTATATTTGATATAAATTCGTATTTTGTGTTTGGGGTCACAAAATGTGTTAAAATTAGTGGGAGCTAATCAATGCAAAAGTCCTTGTTTGATTAGTCATGTGAATGTGATGTTGTTTACTCAATTCAGATTTTCCTTTGAATTATTTTCTTATTAGATTAAATGTCGAAATTATTTTTGAAATTTTTTATGGAAATCAATAAGTTGACTTGGTCAAAGTTTTGGATTTGATCCAACATGTGCGTTTGTTGCAAAGATTGAAACACATTGATTATGTGTAGGACAAAGTATTTGTCTCATCCTGATAAATATTATATTGACTTTGCTAAGTTTGACGAAGCGAATCATAAGAAATATATCGAGGATGCCACTAAGGCTAAATATGTCATGTCCTTTTATAGCTACGGAGTTGTAAAAGTGATATGAGCACATGTTTCCTTGTAAATGCTTAGATGCATAAAGAGAGATTTTGCAAAGCTTGAGACATGAGGTGTTCAAGCAATAAGCTAAGGATGTCTATTATTGAGATACATATGTCTATTTATGAACTCACATTGTTGGGTATTGGATACCTATTATAGCTTAGACATTTGAGAAATGTTTGAAGGTAAGTGAGATAAAGAAAGTTAGTCACTTGTGTGAAAATGAAACAATTGTTGTTGATGAACGTATAGTGATATATAGATTAGATCTATATTTAAATAGACTAATGTTGAGGATTATTATATCTATTCTCATGTTAGACATGAATGGGATTTTTCTTTTAGTTTTGCAAACATAATGAATGAAAATATTTTTGAATTACATCCCTGTTGAATGGATTATGGTTGTTTGACTGTAAACACCGAATTCTCAAGGATAATAATACAAATAAGCTCATGGATCTTTGACATTGTAAACCTGATCATATTAATGAGAAAAGAATGGTGAGGTTGAGAAAGTTAGACTATCTAATATCATTTGATTTTTAATCTTGTGATACTCACAAATCTTATCTCATATGATGTATGATAAATGAATTACTTTCTAGGAAAGTATTATAAGTCAAATATATGCTAGAGTTGATACACATAGTTGTGAATTGGCAGTTTACCAACTCAAGCATGAGTGGATATTTGTATACTACAACTTTTACTTATGATTTTAAAGAGATGGATATGTGTATTTTATACAAATCTAAGGCTCTTAAAAATCTAAGGAGTTTAAGTTGAAAGTTGAGAAACAAATTGATAGGAGTATTAAAGCTTTATGATTTGATCATGAAGCATATACTTAGTCAAATGTTATTAATTAAATGTGAAATTACATGGAGTTCAATTAGAATGAACATCTCATAGAATGTCTCAATCTGATGGGGGCATTCAAAATGAGAGATTGAATCTTGTAGGACATGATTCTATCCATGATGAATTTCATTGATCTCTCTATATCACTTGGGATATGTTTTAGAGCAATGTCTATGTTCTAAATAAGATTCTTTCGAAATCAGTCAAGAAAATATCATATGGATTATGATATATTGGATCTTATCTTGAGCAAATGCAAACCTAGGGTTGTAGCATTATCAAGAAGATACAGACTGATGAATTAGAATCTAAAATGAGAAGCTTGTGGGATATCCTAAGAGGATATATCATTTTACATACTTAGAGATCACAAGGTGATTTCTAATACTACGACATTTCTTGGAAAATTTATATTAATTTAGAATTAATATGAATACCATTATTTTGGAAATAATGATAATAATGATGGTGAAGAGGGTGAAATCTTGTTTAATAGTTAAGACAAGAATTCAGTGGGAGTTTTTGATGCTCTATTGGATGGGGGAAATCTCTTGGTAGATGACCTTGAGACAATGAGAGCTATCAAAAGGAGAATGTTGCAATAGTTGCATAACTTTAAGAACTCTCATAATGTTGGACAAAGAACTCTTATACGTGTAAAATGATAAACTTGAACAAACGCAGAGTTAACTCAATAGATCTTGGTTACTTATGAATCGTCTAAGAGACATAATCTTTTGGTTTAGAACCAAAAAGATAAAGACCTGGTTGATAATAACTAACCAAGAATCTTATTGGAGTTGTGTGAGAAATCCATTTGAGGATTTAGCATTTTGGACTATTCTCAAGTACTTTAGAAGGACTTAAGAATATTTATTGATCCATGGTGGACAATTATAGCCATCAGTGACTAGGTGCACAAATGAAGGTTTCCATAAAGATTTCGACTTGTAATAATCATGGTGATAAGAGAAATAATAAAGGATGGACATAAAATTAGAATGAATACCCACTGTGGATAAATAGCTAATTTATTTATGAAACATTTGTGAGTTTAGAACCACAAAATATTCTTAAACATGGGTATTAGATACATTAAAGATTGGCTTGAGCTAGTGGGAGTTTTGAGATAGTATGTCTTAGAAACATCTTTTGAAGGAGACATTTATCTTGATCACATTCACCTATATGTTCATTGTGTACATATAAGGCTTACACATTATTTTGAATAATCATTTATTTGTTTGTATTATTCATAAATAGATGTTCCCATGAGTTAATATTGTTGTTAATGATGTGAGACATTAATGATAGAGTATAACTCTTAAAGTGCCCCAACTAATGATCATCAAGAGTGGGATATTGATGATATGTGATAGGTTGGCATGTGGTTTGCATCACATTCTTAGAGAATATAGTTGATCTCACGGCTACGAAACATTTGATGTTCGTGATGGACACATGGATACTTTGGAGAGTATTGGTATACCCTACCTCTAAACCATTTGTTTTGCGTGTCTATGGTTTATTGGTAAGTGGAGTATATAACGGTCCTTAGACCTGAGGTCAATACTCATTTTATTTACAAAGTGGTGTGCTTTGACCAAGTACAATGCTTGCACTCCAATAAAGGGGTAGATACGGCTTGTGTTGGGCACATCATGATGTGGATGAAAATGGTAGTTGAGCCAAGATGGAATTCATTGCTCGATTAGACTTCGAGAAGAACACTCAAATTCTCTATATTATTTGACCGCTAAGTCACTGGCCAGTGCAAGAGATATATTCAGTTTTAGTAATTGAATATGATCAATATGGGTCATCTAGTAAAGATGAGATAAATTAATTAAGCTATTAGGATAGACACATGGCAAATCCTAGGCTTAATTGAGTGGTTCGCAAATGAAGGGATGTTATATAAACTTCACGAAAGGTTAAGTTCACTGAGTCCTCGTAAACGTTCTCCATATATCACGTTCGCTACACAACGCAGTCTAGGAGTTTTGTGTAGACTTTAATTTGATTATCGTTGGTAATGGAGGCCTATAGGGTCACACTATAAGTGTTGGATTGATCAGTTTAAGGGTGTAAAGATGGTGCATGATTTTTGAAGTCAAAATCGTAGTCCAAGTGGGAGATTGAAAGATACGGACTAAGATTTTGTACTAATTAGATTAGTACAATATATATCAATTAGATTGATATATCTTTCTAGATAATATACTAATAAGATTAGTATATAATATATTAATTAGATTAATATCTATATGATAATATATTAATAATTAGATTATTAATTATTGTAATTGATATGGAAATAAATAAGGCCCAAATCTTATTAGATAAGATTTGAGACTCTCCTCTATATATAAGAGAATAACTTATTCTTAGGAAATAAGTAATTAACGTGACTAACAAATAGAAGAGGGAGAGAGAATTTATTTCCTACTCAGTTCAAATCAAATACACAAAAGCTTAGGGTTTTTGAGTTCTACGCCTCCATTATTCTCTCTGGGAATTCCTAGCGTTCCTGGTTTGAATATATACCGTGAATTGGATTCTGCACCTGATTGATTCGATACGTGGATACCTCTAGTAGTGGATTCGCGCTCCAGGACAAGTCAGAATTGCTTGTGTTCTACGGAAGAAACTGTAAGTTTTTCCCTTTTAATTCACGTTGAATCTCTACGCATGATATTAATTATAAATCTAGATCTGTTCGTTGATAAACTATTCTGCTGCGTTCATTAGATGAAATCAACGAAACCCAACAGTTTTCAGGTTGCTGCATATATTGAATTTGAATGTAAAACTGCACATTAATACTAATTTTGGGTATCTTATTTATACTATTTATTGATTTTCTTTTTTGTATAGTTTTTTAGATTCTCCATTTCTATTTTATTTAAAACTACGTTTTGTCATTATTTTTTCCTAAAAAAGGCATATGTATTAATACTCATTCGAAAATATTTATGGTGTTTAGCCTTTGAATTATTTTTAGAAGCTCAAGATGTGCTAATACTTTTTTTTTTTTTTTTTTTTGAGATACAAGATGTGACAAATACTTGTTTAAATATGATTGAACAATATTTTTTCAGGAAAAAATGATTGTAGAAGTTCTATTTTGACATGAAGTGTTGAGTTATTGGATGCAAAAAGTAAGATTGAGATTTGTAACAGTTACTAAATTACAAAAAAAATGTGATGTGATTTGATCTTGACTCAAACTATTAAAATAAAAAATCAAACATCCCATTCTCTTATTTGTGCTAATTGCTACTCACAAAATTATTAGGACAAACAAATTAAATGTTTATTGTAAGTGAAAAGTGTAATACTTCCTCCGTCTCGAGTAAATTGTTCACATTTACTTTTTCGTTTGTCCCATAATATTAGTCAATTTTTCTAAAATAGCAAAATTTTCACACTCATCAATAAAATATTTATCCCACTATTACTCACTACTACTCACATACCTTGATTATCGTGTGTCCGATCAAATGTGAACAATTTGACTAGGACGGAGGGAGTAGTAATTATTAGGGTAGATAAATTTCAAATATATTGTTTGGTTGAGAAAAATTACTTACTACAAAAACTAAATAAAAGTAAAAGCTTTTACCTTTGAACAAAATATAGAGGGGACTCTAATCTTAATTAGAAGACAAAGATTGTGAGTTTGAAATTAATATACACTTACTTAAATTTAAAAAAAAAAAAAAAGTCTGAGATCTATATCGGCCCATTTTACGGATTCTATTTTTATGAAACGAATCTAATTATTATTTATATTTTAAGCATCGACCAATTCATAATAAAAATTAATTAATAGCCAAATAATGGATCCATTTTATATTTTACAAAAATCAAAAAAACAATCGACCAATTCTTATAATTTTACAATAAAAATCAGCCAAATTATAATTCCGGCTTATCTGCAAGATTTATAATTCATGACGATGATTAAAGGAAAGCAAATACGTAAGAACAAGATTATCACATTTTTTCCAGTAGTAACACAAGGCATATACAATACAACTCAACCACAAAATTAATCCAATGCAACAAGTGAGAAGGAAAATCTATGAATATGCAACTCAACAAACACTCAATCCAATGACATCACATGAATCTCACTGGATACATATGCAGCTAAACTGCCTCTAACAAGACAACAACCCAGTCGCGATGTCATCCCGGGATGAAGTTCACCACTGCACAGCCACAGAGACTACGGCAGCATGCTCATTGCAACCAATGAGAATAGACTGGGAGAAAAAACATATTACTGAGAGAAGGTCTTGGGTTAGGCAGGCCTAAACGATTTAGGCGGGTTTTATCCATTAACCCAAGCTTTAGGCGGGTTTTATCCATTAACCCAAACTCAAACCCATATAATATACCCTATTTGGGATGGGTGAACCCATTTGGGTAGGATAAAACCCGCCTAAACCGTTTAGGCCTGCCTAACGCAAGTTTTTGCCTATTACTGAAGGGGTTTTCAGTCTACCCATGTTGATTTCCCGTCTCACATAACTGAGGCGAAGGGGAGAGACGCGATAGCACCACCACATAGAAGTAAACCTCCAGACTCTATTCTGCTGTTATACAGTACCCTGTCAAATAACACGCCCTCAGTGTGGCCATGTATGCTGTTGTATTCCTCAGCATCATAGTAAGTATTCGAAACCTCCAAATCTCTGTCTGTCTTGGTTTCTCTTTCAAAATTCTTGATGCAAGTTATAATATCTTCTTGAGGTTTAGCATGGTCAGGCCTTTTATTAGCAAATGAGAATTGGTAAAGTTGAGAGGTGCTGCTGCTGTTAGTGGTTGGACCAGAATCCTCGCAGCATTTAAGATCACTAAATATCTGAAATCAACTGCAATTCATTAAAACTGAGCAGTCTTGCAGTTTGATTGGAATATTAATTGATCAAATCTAACCAGTTTGGAGATCATACATTAGTATTTTATAAGGGAATGTCCCAGACGGATACACTAACCATGGATACAGATGCAACTGACAGGCTATAGAAATCGAATTAGAAATATGATGAAATTCAGACTAGATCAAGTGCAGGATAACAAGTATCCGGGAGAACAGGATTCGTTGAATTCGGAATTAGGATTCTAAGTTCGAACAAATAATAGATGTTGGTTCAATTTGTTTTGCCTGAACACTTGGAAACATGACAAAGGGACAAAAAGGACATATAAGTATGTAAAAAGTGTGTGCATCTTAACACGCAAAGGAGATATGCTAAATTTTGAACCACCTCTCGGTTCTTACTTTCTGACATCACTTACAGGCCCAGAATAACTGTTGAAACGTTTGTAAAACTGCAGCCTATCTATCACGGACAAAATGGAAGGGACTGATTTGCTAACCTTAGAGAAAGATGCAAACAAACATGAGGAATATAAAGTGTGATTAATTAGCATGCATGGTGTCTTGTAGAATATATGGGCATGTATTCATCTTGATCTTATATGAAAAACTAGAGACACTCGACCTGGCATGACAAATCAGCATGAACTTCAAACATGACTGAATGAACAAGTTAAACCTCTCTTCAGTAGAGAGACAAACCTGTTTCTGGTCAATACGACTGCCTTGGACGTAACAGCATAAGGTGCTTGAACCTCCATTCACTAAAGATGGACTAACTATAGGTCCAGTAGCTCCAACTAAACTGAAGACTGGATCTTCTGAAGCAGAGAAGTCGGAACTATCAAAAGTAGACAAGGACACACATTCATCAAAATATGTCATGGCTTCTTCAGTGAGACGCTCTGATATCCACTTTCTTTCATTGCTTGTCTAAAACCAGAAAAGTCGATGTCAATTGTCACCTCCAACTGGGAGTTTTATGAATATTGTGCAAATAATCTACAATGCTGGAAAAGGATATCTGAACCACTAATTTCATTGCTTAATGAATTACAGACATGATTCTGGTCTTTCTAACCAGAAGACAAACATAATGCAATTTTTGTGAGGATTTTTGGAGAATCCAAGAAGTCCATCATTGTGGTAGGAAGTTAAAATTATAATTTGCATTAGCTAAAACTGAATGATCTGACCTGTTCTAGGTAGAAACTATAACCAAAATTTTCCATTCTACACCTCAAGCAAAACAAGAACCATTTATTTCACCCTCTAGTGCTACAGAAACAAGCGGCATAGAAAAGGTGATGTAAGAATAAATTAGATAAGCTGCATGCAAGTAAGCTTTGAAAAAGATGGACGGTCAAGCTACCTAGTTTGTTAAGAGATTGAAGACTTTTTTTAAGGGAAAAACATAATCATTTCAAAACTTCAGAAAATGCATCATATTACAAAATTATATCTCCAAACCTGGTAAAGATAAACACAAGCAACTAGGGATAGTAGAGCATATAATATCTATATCTTCCATGCCTTAAAAAAGTGTAAAACAAAAGCAACGGGATACCGGACTCATCTACAACGTATTATAAGAAGGTAATAGGGGTGATAATTCGTACAGATCATATCCTTATGTTGTCAAGTTAACAATCAAACCAAATCCGTATCAGATTCGTTAACGAGGGGTTGACACGGACACGAATCCAATTTGTTAAGCTCAAGCATGAATATGATACAAACACAAAAACAACACAAGATTGACATAGCATGAAAAAACCCCAAAATCATAAACATAATAAAGAATATTAATTTATAAATCTTGATAACACACTTTGCATCCAATCCGAATCCAATACGATTAACAAATTATCCTTATCCAATATTGAATCCAAGAAGGCTCCATAGTAACCTATTATCATGTCATGAAGGAAATTGGCAGCCCTACATGTAATGAAGGCAGGAGTTTGTCTTTCTAAAAGCTAGGTGAGTTTATAATCATCTTGTTTGAATCAGTTCAAACAGTATGTATCTGAAAAGAAAAAAGAGATCAAGAAAAAAACAGCATACTCTTCTTCCTCGACCAGGTCTCTGCATTTCAGAAGTATTTGGATCAGGAACTATCTCCTTAAGTATTCTATCCAGTTCTTGCGCACGCTGCTCTTCAATAGCAAGATTTGGTCGAAGTTTTCTAGCCCGTTCATCAGACTGCACCAATGTACTTAATAAGTCTTGTGATATAAGAAAGGAAAAATCTATAAATAGCTATACATCACCTCTTCCAATTTTATGGCATATTCCCTGACGTCCGACATTAATTCGAGAGTTTTAGGGTTTACTAAATCTGAGGGCATATCAGCCACATTTGTAGCAGCCTGGTTCAGATTACTTCTATGAAAAAACTGGATTCAAATAAGAAACATGCAGTCAGAAAGGTAAAAGTCACCTATGCACATTATGAAAGCCTAATAAATCTTCATATACCCCTTGCAGATAAGCTCCAATACTAGACTTCTGTTTACTATAGCTTGTTGTGCATCAACAAGATCTTATGTCATCATAATAACCAAGCAGATATCACATATCACCCAATTTCCACTCTAGGTAATATAATTTAAGAATGCTAGAATATATTTTAGTAGTATTGATTTTCTTAATATTTTTTAGGCTTATTAGAAGTAAGAAAGAATATTCCTATCCAAAGGAAGTATGTACTTGACTTACTAAGACAGAAAAATGAGGGGCCAAACCATGGAGAAACTAATGGTTTCGAACTCACAACTACCAAAAGATGGTGAGTTGTTTGATCCTGAGAGATATAGAAGATTGGTTAAAACACTCAATTATCTTAGGTAACTTGCCCTGATATTGAGTTTTGAGTATGTATGATAAGTCAATACATGCCATCACTTACTAGCCATTGGAATTTTATATGGCGATCATGATCATGATATGATTGAATGTTTCACACATGCTGATTAGGCTGGATCAAAAGAAAACCTTAGATCTAGTACAGGATAATGTGTTTTTGTTAAAGGCAATTTGGTCTCCTGCTCAAGCAAAAAACAACAAATTGTCTGGTCTAATGCTCATGAGCATAATAGCATTAATATAACATGCAGTTGTAAGTGGAAAAAAGAACATATGACAGGTTCTCACGAGCACATGATTTTGCATGCTTCACAGGGTAAGACGAATTTATGATTTGATATTGAAATGAAGCATTCTTTCAGAAAACACCTCATGGAGTCTTGATTGTGAAAAAATGCCGAAAATACAATAATATATCCTGTGCCATTTCAAAAGTTTATAATCACAACCTTAATGAAGTACTCCTAGTCTCCAAATTAACAGTTGAAAGCAAGTCCATCAAATTAAAGATCAGGTACAAACTAGAGAATTAAAGATTTACAATTTACCCTTCCATCATTGAAAACATAAAAGCAAAATCTCACCATATTAATCTTTCGCCTGAAGTAGACATGACACAGCATACTTTACTAATTTAACTCATATTTCAAGGATCAGCTTAAAATTCCAAAGTTTAATTTTTAAAGAACTTTCTGCCTTTCTGGTTATAGAACTGGCACGCATTAAATATAAAACTACCAACTATATCATAGATTTGGATTCACTACTCAAAGTGATAGACAGCAAGAACATTTCACGACAAGGAATCAATATCCATCCATGGAGAACCTAAGTGATTGTGTCATAAATAATAAAACCAAAATATCACAAATTTTTTGGACATCAAATAAGCTCTTTTTACCACAGACAGCATAGCTTCATTTTTCATTAAATGGCACGTCACTTCTCATATCCCTCCCAATAAAATTTATCAAAATTAATTGCCATTATGAGAAAGTGGCAACAAATCTAATCATTTAACATTTCCTTGCTAAAGCAAACTTAAATACGTGGAGAAAAAAATCAGAACTTACATTCAACTCTTCAAATGCTGTTCTAATGGTTTTCTCTTCAGCTTCTGATAAGGAACCAATCGAAATTCCATCTTCCAAATTCGATATCTGCAAACTACACTGGGATCATGTTCACCTTTGTATTACATTTACTCACCGTAACATCAATAACCATGAGTAGTCAATTGAATATAACTGTACAAGTCAAACTCACAGCAGAATCATCTTCAGACCACTCTGTTCCTTGGTTCTGGGTTCTTCTTACTCCAGCATGCTTCACTTGCCCTGAGTTATTTACCCTATTTCTTACTGATTGAGTTCTACTTATATTATCACTTACCCTTTTCACCTTGTTTCTGCTTTGAACGCTAGCAGATGTTAGACCATCCTGCTTTTTGTCGCTCTGTCACAGAAGAAGAAAAATAAGATACTACAACTAAATGAGTGCAGGGAATATATTGCAATTTTCGGTTAGTTGCACAACGAAAGCTTCAATTAACCATTCACTTGCATAACACCAGATTTCAAGCTATTGACAGCCCCACTAAAACTAGAATTGAACTTCACAAAATAACGAAGTTATGATCAAATATATAAAGGCACAAGAATCACTCATCTAAAATTTCATCAATCCATAAGTCCAAATAAACCAACTATTCGCTTTCAAGATCAATATTCCATCGCATTCCATCTAGTTCTAGCTAGTAACCATAATCATTCAGAAACCAACCGATAAACAGAATGAAACAAAATCTTTCAAGACAGCTACCTCGTAAGCTCCACTGCGAGGGGCTGCCGACACGGACCTCTGTCGAACCCTTGACAAACTGCGGCCAATCCCATTGTTGTTGTTGAAACTCCGCGTAACAGAGCGTCCCCTCTGTTCACGAGCAGAATTACTAATCCCATTGCTGGTTCTCGCGCTTCTTGCACCCAAATTAGATGATAATTTATAACCACTAGTAGCAGTTTCATTGATCCTTCCACTTTCTTCTTTATCTGGTGGCGAAGAATATCCACTCCAGAATAGTGGGTTGTCTCTGCTATTAGAGAATTCTGTGGAAATCAAAGTTTCATCGTCGAATGGGACGCGGGTTTTCCGGGAAACAGCAGTGACGCTGCGGGATCGCTGCCGTGAAGCGGCGGAGGGCGGCGGGGGTTTGGGTTCTGTGGCTGCGCCTCTTCTGGAGGTGGATTTGAAGGAGGCGGTAGCCATTACCTCCCTAAATTCTGTGGAGAAATGAATCCTTGCAATCCAGCAATGGATTTCTTTGCTTTTTTGTCGTCGCTCAAATCTTTCTATGATACTCAACGACTGCTTTTCCTTTTTCAACAAACGAAACGTTGCTTTTAGTAATATTTAATGCACATGTTTCTTACATTACATACATAAGCCAAAATTAAAATTTATACTGGATTTAGGCATCATTTGTCTAGATTCGTCCAAATTTTATTGATAGTGAATTATATTTTTAAAATTGAGTAATTTTATAAATGTTATATATTAGACAAAAATTTGTATGAGATTGACTCACTTTTTTCTAAGGATGTAAAATTATTTATATATTTTAACTGATTTTTTTAGTGAATCATGTATTTTTATTCAGTAAATATTATTATTATTTTTTGGTAAATGATGTGCTGTTCTTCTTGTAAAAATGTATGAAGACTTTATTTAGTAAACTGTGTTTATTTAATAAATAATGTATTTTTCTTTAATGATTAAACATGTTAATAAATAATATATTTAATTTTTTCCGTAAATAATGTACATTTTTCCTTTTAAAATATTGAATCTAGTGAGGTCGGTATCTTACAATTTTTATGAGAAATATGATAGAATTGCACTGTAGTTTTGTATAATCTTATTATCTCTTGGTTTTTGATTTTTATTTTGATGATTTATCCATGTGTTTATACATTAGCACAACATTAGCATTTAGGGATGTGTTTATACATTAGCACAACATTAGCATTTAGGGGTGAAAATAGGTCAAGCTACCCAACATGGTCTATTGTTCAATCTACCTAAAGCTTAGTTAGGCTAAACTTATTCATAAAAATGTTAAACTTGAGTTTCTTGGAAGGCCTATACAACTAACGAGGCGCTCGGGCTTCAAATCTGGTCTTTCAAGCTTAACATATGGCTCTACTTAAATAATATTCCCTCTATCCCTTTGAAGTAGTCCAATTTTGTCTCATTTTCTTCAATGACAAACTTTTCAACACTCACGAATAAAATATTAATTCCACTACACTCACAAACCCTTAATTCCCGTGCCGAAAAGAAATGGGACTACTTCATTGGGACGGAGGGAGTATATTATATAATCATTAGATATATTTATTAGTGTATATTATATACTAAATTCATAATTTAATAAAGTATTAAATATTTATACTAGAGTTTATATTCAAAAGTTCAAATTAAATTTGAAAACTCATTTCAAGTTTGAGATAGATTTAGATAGTTTCAATTATTTTTATTAAGTTATTCATTATATATGTGATCGTATATGTAAATTTAATTTATAAAATAAATAATATATTTTTAATTTAAAAATATTTTTTCTTAAAATTACTAAATATGCTTAAATAAGCATTAAGTAGGTTAAAAGTAGTCTTAATATTTAAAAATGCCCAAATTTTTAAAACACATCAAGGAAATGCCCACTTTTATAAACATGTATAAGAAATGCCCAAAAGTACAATTTCTGACAATAATTTTCGTTTAATTATCAAATCTAGACAATTATTAGTGTAATGATGTCCATATTATTAAATAAGAGCAATATTTAAGTAATATAATGAATTTAACAATTTTATAAATAAGGAAAGAAAAACAATTTATTGGATCTTGAGTTGATTTGGTCATCATCACTATATGGGGAAAAATATATGTATATATGTAAATTGTGATCCTGACCGGTTCATAGTGGTCCTGACCGGCCAGGAACGGTGCCGACCGGTTCGAACCGGTCGGTCCTGACCACTTTATCAATTTTTTTAAAGTAATGCTCCTGACCGGTTCAGAATGGTGCTGACCGGCCAGGAAACCTTCCTTCCTTTTTTTTTTTACAATGGTGATGACCGGTTCATCTTGGTGATGACCGGTCAGGAACCGGTCCTGACCCGGTCTGACCGTGGTCCTGACTCCATATTTAATTTTTTTAAATTGATCCCTACATCTTTTTAAGTTGATTTTTTCTTTTTAAAATTTTTCTTTCCTGCAATGAATAAATTATTGAGTAGATGTGTGAATACAAATAAGTTTAAATCACAATTACTAAAATATTCTAATGAAATAAACAAGTGCAAAATTATAAAGTTGAACACAAAAAAAAGGCAAGATATCATTAAAATAATTCGAAACATACAAAACACTCAAACATTAAATACAAAACATCACATTCGAAAACTACAAAATTCACACACTAAAACATTAAATAAAAAATTCGACCATACAAAACATTAAATAAAAAATTCGTAACATACAAAACATAATTCGACCATAAAAAAATCAATTCACACACTAAAATAACCACTTCTTCTTCTTCCTCCTTTGTTTTCGATTTTTTAATTTTTTAAGTCACATGGCTTGATGCATTCAACTTTTCCAACCACCATTATTTTGTTAATCACTCCATAAACAAAAGCCCCACCTCTCCACTTTCCCTTTTACAAAATATTAATTTCAAAGAGAAGATATTTTAATTAAATACTCATGAATGGGATAAAATCTAACTTTAAATTAAGTTTTTTATTTGTTTAGTCTTTGTTACATATAAAGAGATAATTACACAGAATTTATTACATGTGAAAGTGTCATCAAATCTTTTATAATGTTTGTTAATACAATAAAATAAAATACGAGATGGGACATGTAGGTGGAGTTGTTTTCATTGTTAATTGAATAATTAATAGTAAATCATTCATCTACCTTTAGTACCATCAATTAATAGTAAATCATTCATCGATTTCACTAATCCACTGTTTCAAAAATTAAAAAATCGAATCACATTTATATTCTATTGTTTTTTAATCGACCATAAAAAAATCAATTCACACACTAATGTGTAATTATTTCGCAATATATTAAATAAAAAAAATGAGGTCAGGACCGGTTTTGTCGGGTCAGGACCGTGTTTAACCGGTCAGGATCGCGTTAAACCGGTCAGGACCACCGAACCGGTCCCGACTTTAACCTATTTTTTTTTTCCGAAAATTGTGTAATTACTTCGCAATATTTTAAATAAAAAAATGAGGTCAGGACCGGTTTTGTCGGGTCAGGACCGCAATGAACCGGTCAGGACCGCGAACCGGTCCTGACTTGAACTTTTTTTTTTTCGAAAATTGTGTTATTCTTTCCCAATTCACTAAATACAAAAATTGGAGTCAGGATCCAGTTTCTTTTAAATTTTTTATTCAAAATAATTCATTCAAAATTCGTTTTTTGACCAAATACATCAAACAACGTGTAACTGACAACTAAATTTGACAGATTTTGTACTTTTGGGCATTTTTTGAAGATAGTTATAAGATGGGGCATTTTTGTTATGTTTGATAGTGAAATGGGGCATTACAGATTTTTCCTCTTAAAAGTATCCCCTATATTACTAAAAAGGTCGGCCTTGGCCTTTATGAATGCATATGATATATAATATTTTTTCTTACTGAATTTTTCGCAGGTCCAAACTTACTATCAGATTAAAGCCTAACTTGATCCAACCTATCTACACCCCTAATTCGCATCCTATTCATTAGTGTAACAAATCATTTCATACCGATTCCTAATAGGCTTGAACAATATATCAACATTGTGACTCAATTTTCACTCACCCAAATTTTAATTTAAAAAATAAATATATCACGACTATCTATATATAAGATAGATTAATATTATATTATCTTATATCTTATAAATTAATTATTATCAATCTATAAATTACTAAAATACATGGATAATTCTGTAACGTATACTAGACTTTTTTACTATACCTTATTGAAATTTATGAATAATATTGTTAGATAAAATGGGAATATATATTTTTGTTTTAAAATAAAAATAATTATTATACTTTTGTTTGGTATGTCATATATGTTTATATACTATAAATATTAGGACCGTGATATCATTACCATGTGCTTATATATCTTAAATATTAGGAAGTTCATACCATTATCATCTCAAATTTTATTTGTATGATATAATATCCTACCAAAAATTACATTATACAAAAAATTTGAGGTATTTCAGAAAATTTTCCCATCCATCCTCAAATATCTTGCAACTCCAAAAAAAGATATAATTATATGGAATTCCTTTTAAACCCTACATTTCTATCATCGTAACTCGTCTTCATCCACGTAAGTTTACCCCCTTTCTCCACTCACTCACGCACGCTCGATGATTTTTTCTATGTTCAAGTGTTTATTTGAACAATGAAAACATGCCGTCCCATTGGATCGTTAACTCAAATTCTTGTTTTCCTTTTTAATTATTTTCAAATGTTGTTGTGTGCATTTTGTCCTTTTACTTGGATTCTTCTGCGTTTGTTTAATGGGTCTGTGACGAGCTGCGCATTTTGAGGTGAAATGGTTTGGGTTCTTGTTTTCTGTTGGAATTGATAGCGGATTTTGCTTCGAGGAAGATGGTGGGAACTTCTTGCGAGAAGCTATTGCATTTTTTTCTGTCTTTCGCTTTGGAATTAGAAAATTTCTTGTTCAGGTCTACTCAAAGCATAATTTGTTACCGTCATGTTAGTTGTCTTGTAGTTTAGTTGAATTTGAAAAGCACAAGTGCACGCACTTGTTTATGAAGACAATCGTGTGATGAGGATTTCATATTCCCTTGCCATTTTTAGTCCTACTTAATATATCACCCGCTGTCGTTGTCTATGCTTACTTATCTCGGCAGTGTATATTATATGGTCTGAGGTTTTCAAGAATGATAGTTGTAGGGTTATATTGGCTTGACTTGCCCGTGGAGAATGCCGAAAGTTGTCTGATGTTGTATGGTTATATGTTAGATGTGCATATTTCAATCTAATTGATAAGTTTTCATCTGAACGATTATCTAGATTCTGGATCAATAATTAAAGAGAAATGTTCCTCCTTAAGCCCTGCATATTTTAGAGGGAAAAGATGAACATATTTTGCCTCTTTAAGTTACTTCCGCCGTGAGTTTGTCCAAGAATCCTCATTAATGTGGTTAATGATGCATGGATTCCCATTTCCCTTCCGATCTATGTAAGGGGAACTTTCATCTGTATTTCTAGTCGTATCTGCTCTGAAGAATGATAAAAGTTAGGGTGTCTTTCTCATTCTTGTTTGATTTCACAGTTCTTAGCTCCCATGTTCTTAGTAGTCACTTCACTCGCTAAAGATGGCTGCTAAATTTTTATGATTCTTGACAAAAATGGATTTCCAAACAAGGCCCTCTTATTATGCAGCCTTCAGCAGGCTGTATCTTCTGCTATGGTTTAAGTGGTGTTTTTTCCCATGTTCTTTCTATTTCTAAATTTTATTTCAAGATAATGCATTCTTGCTAACGTACTCTCCTATTTGTGGGTCTCCTTGTACCATTTCTTTTAAGGCTGTACGAAAATCCACAAGCTTCTCTAATCTGACGTTCGAATAAATAAAATCATCATATACTGCTAGTATTTATAGTAGTCTATGAATTTAAGCAGGAGACACTTTTTTACTATGTCCTCTGCTTTAAAATCTTGTGAACCATAAATTTAGAGGCTCTTCAATGCACTTCTAAATTTATGTCATGCATACTGGGACAAACTTAAAAGATGATGGATGACATTGGCATCTTTCGGGTTATGATTCTATGCTTAGTTTTTCATGTTTCTTATCTATTCCTTCCATTGCAGATCATGGCTGAACTCGATCAGAACTATGAGCCTGAACAAGCTCATGAACAAGAATATCAACCTGAACTTGAAGTTGTGCATGAACATTTAGATGAAGTGGAACATATACGTGGAGATGAAGTGGAACATGTACGTGGAGATGAAGTGGAACATGTACGTGAAGATGAAGTGGAACACACACATGTAATAGAAATGGAGCATGTACTTGGCACTGAAATGGAATCTGTACATGAAAAAGAAAATGAGGCAGAAGATATACCAGAGAATTCACATCCTCATGATAAACAGGAACATGGAGATGAATCAGTTGCTGGAGGTGGTGAGAAATGGCCTGGTTGGCCTGGAGAGAGTGTTTTCAGGATGTTGGTCCATGCGCAGAAGGTTGGTAATGTAATTGGACGTAAAGGAGAGTATGTAAAGAAAATATGTGAAGAGACTAAAGCTCGGATAAAGATTCTTGATGGTCCTCCAGGAACAAGAGAAAGAGCTGTAAGCAAATTTCTTATATGATTTATGATCTTGGTATCATGTATTTATGTCATAGCTAGTTGAATTTATGTTTTCCAATCACAACTACATAGTATGTTATGAGAATGTTTATTATATTGAAAACATTGTTGGAGTTTTTTATAATTAAGAGAGTTTAGGAGTGTACAGACTACAGTGTACTTACTGCCCTCTTGTTCATGTATGATTTTTTGTTGCTTCTTGGATGCTGTTCGTTTTTTATAAAATCTTTTTATAATGAGTTTTGGTTATTCATGTGTATAATATAGTTGTTGGTCACAAGTTATCTACCTCACTAAAACTTATTATATATACAGATTTTGGCTCATTATTTTTTAGGCTGAGTGACTTGCTTGTGTCCTGATTTTTAAAGTATAACGCTAGCAGGAACACCCACACACGTAAAAAATGACTCATATATAATGCATTTTTGCTGACTTCTTGATTCACTTATGTTCTGTCTATCTTCATCCCTTATCCTTCCTAAATATTTGGACAACAAAAATTATTACTCCCTCCGTCCCATTTTATTAGTCCCACTTACCTTTTTGGTCTGTCCCATTTATTAGTCCCCTTTCCTAAAATGGTAAACTTTTTTACACTCATCACTAAAATATTTATTCCACTACACTCACAAACATTGGTTATCGTGCTATTTCAATTGGGGGCTAATAATTAGGGACGGAGGGAGTATTATATTATAAACATTTTTTCATTTTGTGTATGCTTAAACTTTAGATGATTATCAGTATCGTGCTTGTACCTTGTAGCTGACATAATTTTGAATGTCTTCTGCGTGCTTAAAAGTTTTACAAGATTGTTTTAAGATTTAATTCTGTTAGATAGATTAAAGGTTTACTTTTTAAGAAATAGCTCTCCTGGAATTGAAAAAAATTAAATAAAAAATTGTTAAGTGATGTTTATATTATACTCCTCACATGACTGCAACTGGTGTATCCACCTACCCATGAAGGTTACTTTTAGGTAACTAACCACTTGATTTATGAAACGCAATTTATTAACAGCTGACTGTTGCTAAATGAGAGTAAAGCCATGGGTAATATATATTACCTTAATTATCTAACCCCTTTATTTGAGTATGTGATATATAACTCAATTCACAAACAAGGGTTTCTTATAAGACGTTAGCTCAACTGAAATTGTTTATTTAATTTACAATTAGGAGTCAAACAAGCAATTGTTTTTACAAATTGCCTTTTGAACTTATGATACGGAGGAAACCATTTTTCAACTGTTCTTATTGAAAATAACTTAGCCTAATTGGAGAGTATATAGGACTATGGAGATGTTTAATTGAAAGAATCCGACCCTATGAGGTGGGATGATTGTTATAACAACAAATTGCAAGATATGCTTACCTTTTTGCTGCTCAACCAAATAATTTAGATCCTTGATAAGATGATCTGTCTTGGCATATCTGGTAGGATTTGCCTTGATATATGCAACTTATGGTTGTGTCTTTATGAGCGAATTAATTTTGAGGAAAATAGGTTCCCCTTATAATTGGCCATTTATATATCTCCATTGACAATGGAAGCAGTGATCACCAGCCGTCAGGAAAAAACCTAGATAATAATGTACATGTTGTATGATCTTCTATTACAAAACCCTGAATATCTTTCATTGAACACCAGGCATATACCATTATTAACCTACTGAGTTTCTTGGTTCACATAAACCAGCTCAGAAGCATGTGAAGATATCATACTGCTTCCTATTAGAGTACTCGCACTAGTGTCATGCTTTATTCCTGCTGAACAGGGACATGAATTATTAGAAGAAAATAATTAGAGGCTGGGGACAGAATGTCCTGAATTTCAAACTTAAGTTAATGGGATATCCATGTTTTCCCACTCCCTCCTGCTGATTCACTAAGGATTGGCTTCTGGAAGATCTTTGATGCCTAAGCCTACTACCTGATGGAGTCTAAACCTCTGACGTTGAGATTAGTTTTGAAGGTTTCTTCAGTTCCATGAAAATAAATCAAGTGATGGTTGGTTCGTCTCCTGGATAGGTAAGCAGCCCTGCAATTCTTCCAGGAAACGGGATAAACTAGCATTTCAATCTTATTACCTCTTTGTAAGTCTATTACTTTCAAGAACAGAATGTTAAGTAATTGATTATGGATTTTCCACCTAAAATATCAATGGACAAAGAACTGGTGAAAGAGGTTTATGATAGATGAAAATAGAGAGAAATAATATGATCTATTATAATCAATCAAGAAGTATGTTACTCAAAAAATCTTATAATTGTATACCACCATAACCTCAAATTGATGACAGATTCTCCATTTAAATTAAATTTTGTTACAACTTTTAATTAGTGATTTAACTCGAATCCCAGTTAAAGCCAATGATAGAGATACATATTGTGGCAGTTAAATATGTTTAATTCAGGAGAGATATATTTACATTATGTGGGAGTAAAACTACTGTTCTTTTGAATTTATTTAGCATATCATTTTATCTAACTTAGGGATCAGTAGACCACTCACAAAACAAAATAAACATTAATCTGAAGTTTATAGTTTTAAGAGCTAAGCTCTTTAAGCAAGTTACAGATTTACAGTTTTCTTGTTCAGGTAATGGTATCTGCCAAGGAAGAGCCTGATGCTGCCCTTCCTCCTGCTGTAGATGGCCTGCTCAGGGTTCTTAGACGTGTTGTAGATGGGCTGGATAATGACCCATCAGATCCACCATTGAGTTCAGGAGGAACGGTCTCAACAAGACTGCTCGTTCCGGCTGCTCAGGCAGGAACTTTGATTGGGAAACAAGGCGCAACTGTCAAATCCATTCAAGAAGAGTCCAATTGCATTGTTAGAGTTCTTGGATCAGGTAAGTCGTCGTTGTGATTCCATTACCTTTCTATTTGGGGTTTTTAACTTTATCTATATTGTTCCCAATTTTCCTATGTCGAGCCTGGTCATTTTTTTGCGAACTTGATTGCTTTTTGTGTATGTGTTACGAGTTATTTGCATATTCATGAACATGGAAAGAACCCTATCTCACATATGTGATTTGTTTTCTCCATTTGATTATTATGTATCATCATATTACAATATAGGTCATCACATCTAAACACTAAATGTTGGGTTTAGGAAATATTCATCTAATTGTATTTTCAGTAGGAGTGTGCATGCTTTGGTGTGGTTGGTTTAGAGGGTGAAGTATCGGCCAAGTCAATGTATGCGGTTTGAAAATCTCACAAGCCAAACCGGCCTAGTAAGTATTTCAATCCAAACAATCCTGTAAAACGAGAAGTAATTGAGAGAATTTTCACCATATTATTAATCAAGACTTAGCACCAATATATACAAGTAGATAAATCTAATCTAGGAAAGGAAGAAATAATACTATCCATATTTACATTTGAATATACTAGGTATATTCCTACAATATTCCTAACACTCCCCCTCAAGTTGGAGCATAGATGTTAATCATGCCCAACTTGTTACAAAGATAATCAATTCGAGCACCATTCAGAGCTTTAGTAAATATATCTCCAAGTTGGTCTTGTGTCCTCATATACCCTGTACATATGAGACCCTTCTGAATCTTCTCACGAACAAAGTGACAATCAATTTCAATATGCTTAGTCCTTTCATGGAAAACTGGATTAGAAGCAATATGTATTGCAGCCTGATTGTCACACCATAACTTAGCTGGCATTGAAACCTTCAAACCTACTTCATTGAGAAATTCTTTTACCCAAAGTATCTCACATGCAGCTTTAGCCATAGCTCTATACTCAGACCCAGCACTTGATCGCGAAACAACTTGTTGTTTCTTGCTTGTCCATGAAACCAGATTGCCTCCCACAAAAACACAATATCCTGTAATCGATCTACGATCTTCTTTTGATCCTGCCCAATCAGCATCTGTGAAAGCCTCAATTCTATTATGACCATAATCAGCATAGACTATTCCACGTCCTGGTGCTCCTTTGAGATAATGTAAAATTTGTTCAACAGCCCTCCAATGGTCAAGAGTAGGTGAGGACATGTATTAACTTACCACACTAACTGAAAAGGCAATATCAGGGCGAGTTACCCTAAGATAGTTAAGTTTTCCAACAACTCTTCTATACCTCTGAGGATCATCAAACAACTCACCATCTTTTGTAAGTTGTGAGTTGGGAATCATTGGAGTACTGCATGGTTTAGCCCCTAATTTTCCAGTTTCAGATAACAAGTCAAGAACATATTTTCTTTGCGATAAAAATATTCCTTTCTTGCTCCGAATAACTTCAACACCAAGAAAATACTAAAGCATCCCCAAATCTTTTGTTTCAAATTGAGTGTGTAGGAATTGCTTGAGAGCCAAAATTCCTGCACTGTCACTACCAGTTATAACAATATCATCAACATAAACAACCAATAAAATAATGCCATGGTCAGATTGTTTGTAGAAAACCGAGTGATCAGATTTACTCATCTTCATACCAAACTTCTCAACACCTTGAGTAAATTTACCAAACCATGCACGAGGACTCTGCTTCAAACCGTACAGAGATTTCTTCAAAAAAACAAACTTGCTTCTGCTTAGACTCCCCCTGAGCAACAAAGCAAGGTGGTTGCTCCATATAAACATCCTCGTGAAGGTCACCATGTAAGAAGGCATTTTTAATATCCAATTGGTGAAGAGGCCAATGATGAGAGGCTGCCAATGAAATCAGAAGTCGGATAGAAGTCAGTTTGGCAACCGGAGAGAAAGTATCAAAATAATCCACACCGTAAGTTTGAGCATAGCCTTTGGCAACCAAACGAGCCTTCAAACGAGCAATGCTGCCATCTGGATTAACCTTAACAGTAAATACCCACTTACACCCAATAGGCTTTTTACCCGGCGGAAGATCTACCAAAACCCAAGTACCATTAGCATATAATGCATTCATCTCCTCAGTCATAGCAGCACGCCAACCAGAGTGAGTCCAAGCTTCAACAACAGATTTAGGAATAGAAACAGAAGAAAGAGAAGTGACCAAGGCACGAGTAGGGGTAGACAAATGATCATAGGAAACAAAAGAAGAAATAGGAAAGGTACAAGAGCGTTTACCTTTTCGGAGAGCTATAGGAAGATCATCACTTGAGACAGGATCTGACATTGAAGCTATTGGCTCATCAGGACATGAATCAGATGTATCAAGCACCACATCAGTAGCAATCGGAAAAGGACGAGGTCGGCGGGAGTAAGTTTGTGTGAGAGGAGGACGACTAGAGGCTGTAGGAATGACTGGAGCCGAGGTAGTGTATATAAGAAAATCTGTATCCTCCCCCTCAGTGGGAGGAGGAGTAGAGACCGGAGAGTAGACATTATTCTCGAAGAAGGTAACATCAGCAGACACAAGATACCTATCTAGACTAGGACTATAACATCGATACCCCTTTTGTAGCCTAGAATAACCCAAAAATATGCACTTCAAAGATTTGGGATCTAATTTAGTAACTTGGGGACGAACATCCCGAACAAAGCAAGTACACCCAAATACTTTAGGTGCAATTGGAAACAAAGACTGAGAGGGAAACAAAACATTGAAAGGAGACACCCCACGAAGGACGGATGATGGCATGCGATTAATAAGAAAACATGCAGTAGAAACAGCATCAGCCCAAAAATGTTTAGGAACTTGCATAGTAAATAACAAGGCTCTAGTAGTTTCAAGAAGATGACGATTTTTTCGTTCAGCAACACCGTTTTGAGATGGTGTGTCAACACAAGAAGTTTGATGAAGAATGCCATTGTGCATCATATAATTACGAAATGTGTCGGAAAGATATTCCTTAGCATTATCACTTCGCAAGGTTTTAACAGACACATTAAATTGAGTTTTAATCTCAGCACAAAAGGCAGAAAAGTGAGTAAACAATTCAGAACGGGTTTTCATCAAATAAAGCCAAGTCATACGAGAGTGGTCATCTACGAATGTTACAAAGTAACGAAACCCAGGCTTGGATGTAATGGAACATGGACCCCAAACATCGGAATGGACTAACTCAAATGGAGCACTAACTCGCTTATTGACTCGAGGACTTAAATGAACACGATGGTGTTTAGCAAACTGACACGACTCACAGTTTAAAGATGATAAATGAGAGAACTGAGGACACATTTTCTGTAATAAAGGGAGAGAGGGATGATCTAACCGACAATGTGCTTCCATGGGAGAGACAGTACCTGAACATGCGACAGACGCGTGATGTTGCGTATCAAAAATGTATAGGCCGGCTGATTCATGTCCTTTACCAATAATCTTCTTTGTCAACAAATCCTGAACCAAGCAATAACCAGGAAAGAAAGAGACACAACAATTAAGATCACGTGTGAGTTTACTTATGGAAATTAAGTTATAGGATAATTGGGGCAAACTCAAAACTGATGACAAGGGCAAGGAAGGTGTAAGTTGGACAGTTCCATATCCATTAACCTGAGATTTGGAACCATCCGCTAAAGTAACAGGTGAGAGAGTCTTATTTTCCTGAAATTTAGAGAATACTCTTGAATTACCTGTCATATGATCTGTGGCACCGGAATCAATGACCCATTTAGAAGACGAAGAGAGAAGACAAGTATTGGAATTACTTGACTCGACAATAGCTGAAGCAGAACGAGACTTACATGTCTCACGGAACTGAAGCAATTGAACATATTCATCAACAGATATTGTAACCAAATTTCCAGAGATACATGAAACCTTCATACTACAATATATGTTCAGAAAACAACAAAATATCCAAATTGGATTAAATCAGAGCCCAACGCAATCAAATGATGACCAAAATAGATACACAGATAGGTAGAGAAGGACCAGGCGATGACGACGGAGGTCGCCGGAAAATCTGCCGAAGCCGGACGCGCCTCCACGCGCGGCGGCGCAGCGCAGAGCTGAAAATCACAAATGGCGCGTGCGTCTCACACGCTCCGTCTCCGGTCGCCGGAGTTCGCCGGAAGGTCGGTCAGGTGGCGGCGCAGGTGGCTGGGTGGGCGGTGTCGACTGATTGGCGGCGGAGAGTGAATGGGTTGCGATTTACTTGACTGAGGTATAAGAAACCCTAACTCCCAAATTCTCATAAACCCTAATTTTCGAAATTGCAATCTCTCGGATCGAAAGATGCTCTGGATACCATGTAAAACGAGAAGTAATTGAGAGAATTTTCACCATATTATTAATCAAGACTTAGCACCAATATATACAAGTAGATAAATCTAATCTAGGAAAGGAAAAAATAATACTATCCATATTTACATTTGAATATACTAGTTATATTCCTACAATATTCCTAACAAATCCAAACCACTGTAATTAAATAGCTTGGTTCGGAAACGGTTTGAAATATTATTTCGAGAATAGTCCAAACAATGAAATTAATGTATCAAGTCAAAGAATGATGCAAACAATAAAACTAATTTAACTATATTTCATATGTTATCAACTATAAATCGCTGCCACAAGAAACAAGGAAAGAGATGTTGATTTATAAGGGTGCAATTCAAAATAATATAAACTTCGTACCTATACATCAATCTAATTTACACTTTAGCTTTCTGTCAATAGCATGTAATTAATATTATTATATTTAAAATAATATAATATATTCGGTCGGTCCATGCTTCAAACTGTCAGTCAAACCGATACCATCCAGTCCAAACCAACTGGCAAAATCACTTCTCTCTAACTAGTTTAAATAGCCAAATTAATTTAGTTTGATCAGTTTTGGCCAAACCATGCACACCCCTAATTTTTAGTAGCATATCTTAATGTGTATATGCTACTATTTGCAGCAACATCATAGCTAACACTAAAAGTAATTGATGCTGAGTACGAATCATATTAATAATCTTACCTTTTCTTTTGGTTGTTAGTTGCTTGTTCCTTTTTTTTTTTTTGGTTGCCATATATGCATTGGTAGATTATGTGGGGAATTTTGGTGTATATTGGTCATCAACCTGAACACCCAGTACTTATTTATACAAGTTGAACTAGTATGTTCTTAGAATTAAACAATCTAATTAAAAGCTATATAATCATGTCTAGCTTGCTACAAAATTCAAGAGAAAGGTTTCCCATTGTTGTGGGGGTTCAACTGTTCTTTGGGGGCATGGATGGCTAGAGGAAGAAGGTTAAGAATGCTGGAGTTGAGGAATAAGATGAGTTCTAAACTTCTAATTAAATTGGTGAAGTGCTAGGGACAAATATAGCTTGTTGGGTTTGGCCCTCTCATGAAAGACTGGTTTATTTGTAATGTAAATTGCATCTTGGTTTTCGCTATACATGGACATGACGTAGAGTCTTTGTAAGTGAGCCCTAATTCCTCATCCCCAATCATCCCAATGGTAGCTTGAACCATAGTTCTATAATCATCTTCAACACATGATCTAACTTCTTGTAGTTTCTTACTTATCCAAGTTAGCAAGTTTCCTCCAAATAAGTACATTATCTAGTCGTTTATATTTTTGTGTCTGTCTTTGACCTAGCATATAGTCAATATCAAAATATTCTTCTAGTTGAAGATTACCATTATTCTTAAATATAATTCTTTCTCAGGAGACTTCTTGATATATTGAAGAATTTGGGTGGCAGCATCTTATGAAATTGTCTCGGATTTTGCATGAACCTTTTTTGAATTATCTATGAAAACATTTGACCAAAACCAACTACAAAGGAAATGTTAGGCTTCTTTACCTGAGGTTCCCCTTTCTTGAGTGCTTCTAATTTTAGATTAAACTCCACAGGAGTTTCCACAGGTTTGCATCCAATCATACCTGTTTCTTTAAGCAAATCTAAGATATACTTCCTCTGAGAAAGCATAATTCCTGTCTTAGATCTGGCCACTTCCATTCCTAGAAAGTACCTCAACTCACCCAAATCCTTAATCTCAAACTCCTTGGCAAGCCTCTTCAGATTCTGAGTTTCAGCTATATCATTTCCTGTGAGAATAATATCATCAACATAAACAATTAAAACAAAAATTTTATTCCCAGCCGAGTACTTTACAAACAATGTATGGTCAGAGTGTCCCTGAGTATATCCCAAACCCTTGATACATTTGGTGAATCTATCAAACCATGCCCTTGGACTTTGTTTTAGTCCATAAAGAGCCTTCTGTAGCTCGCAAACCTGAGAACCAAATTCCCTAGAAAAACCAGGTGGTGAGCTCATATACACTTCTTCACACAAATCACCATGTAAAAAAGCATTTTTAACATCCATTTGAAATAAGGGCCAATTTAAATTAACAGCAATGGACACCAGAACCCTAATGGAATTAAGCTTTGCTACAGGAGAAAAAGTCTCTTAAGTAGTCTATTCCATAGGTCTGTGTGAAGCCTTTGGCCACCAATCTGGCCTTTCTTCTTTCGAGTGATCCATCTGAATGATATTTCACATTGAACACCCATTTACACCCTACTAACTTTTTACCGGGAAGTAAAGGCACTTTCTCCCAGGGTAGCATTCTTCTCTAAGGCTCTCATCTCCTCTAGAACAGCTAACTTCCATTCAGGATCAACTAGAGCTTCCTCTATATTTTTAGGGACAAATATGTCAGAACTGTGAGTTATGAAAGCATAATAGGCTGGAGAAATACCTTGGTAAGAAACAAACTTGGCTAATGGGTATTGTGTGCAAGATCTGGTACCCTTTCTCAGGGCTATAGGAAGGAAAAGTTCATCATTATACGTAGAAGATAGATTAGAATCATTTGGCATAGAATTACCTGTTGTTGAATCAATAGTGTATGATTCAAGATTCTCCCCCTGAGTTGAATCCTGGAGCTGATCAGTAGGGGGCTGATTGTTCTTTCTGGAATAAACTACCCCAAACCTCCTCTGATCCTCATTCTGAGGAGAAGAACCTTCTTGTGAATCAGGAGAAGAACCTCCTTGTGAATTAAGAGGTTCCTGTGAAGGTTCCCGTGAATCAGAAGATTCTTCTTGCAAGGTAGGAGTTTTAGCCTGAGATATCATATTAGAATTTGAATTCTGTGGATTGATATAAGATGGCATTACATTTTCACCTAATTTAATTGATTCTCATGTTCACTGGTGCCAAACTCCCCCTGAACATGAGTATCATAGTAGGACTTGTTTTCATGGAAGGTAACATTCATGTACACAATGGTTTTGTTAAGTGCATGGATATAACATTTAAAACCTTTTTGAGTCCCCGAGTACCCAAAAAAAAAAACCTTTAAAAGCTTTTGGATCAAGTTTAGACTTATTTGGACTATGATCATGAATGAATACTACACTCCCAAATACTTTAAGAGGGAAATTTCCAAATAGTTTTGACCTAGGAAACATAGATTGAAGACTGATAGGAAGCAGAATCATGTGTTCGGCGAGAACGGGCGTGAGCCTACTGTTCGTGGGCTGAGGTGTCGATTTACTTTTAATTGTGTTTGAGTTTAAGTAGTTATTTCCTAGTTTATTTATTTGAGTTTTAGATTTAGATTTTTCGAGTTTATTTAGTTTAGATTTGAAGTTATCCAAATTATAATTGGATTGATATTCTAATTATAATTGGATTAGTTTAGATTTGAATTAGATTTGGTTTTAGGTCTATTTAAGCTTAAGTTGTTAATTATTTTCAGCAGAGAATAAAATTATTGTTTTTGAAGCGTGTATGTACGCTAGGGCACGCTTATGTGCGTGATTATTCTTTCAACCTCTATCAATTGGTCCGACCTGCCAGATCCCGTTCTCGCCGGAATGCCGAGATCGAATAAAGATCGGTTGGAGGTTGATCAAACAGAGATGAAAGACAGGATAGATAGGTTTGGGAAGAAACTTGATGAGCAGGGGAAGAAACTTGATGAGCAGGGACTGCAATTGGCAGAGATATCGGCAATGGTTGCGGTGTTGTCGGCCACGATTCTGCGCGCATATGGGCAAGCTTTGCCTCTGCCTGAAGCGACGTCGGAGGAGCACACTGCAATCATGGAATCGTCAGCCAAGAGGGAGGGTGTCACGAATGAGCAGCAGAAGGTGAGAGTTATGCTAGGTCAACCCCAGAAGGGCACAGACGCAGCGGCCAACGGCGCAGGAAAGCAGCATGAGGCAGTGGCCTTGGGCACAGGAGCCGCAACAGGAATGCAGGTTGCCGGAGAGACTACGCCAGGCAGCGGGGCTGTTATGGGCATAGGCAATGCGCCAAGCAGAGGGGCAACGGTGGTGCAGCAGCCGGCGGGAATAGGCAGCGCCGGGGGAGGGCGCCCTGGGAGCAGGAAACGGCGCACGCGCAGGAGACGGCAGGTGCTCGAAGGGCACGCTGGTCACGGGCGACAACAGGCTTGCGGGTGGCGCGAGCGATGGCGGACGCACAGGGGGCATGGGTTGCGCAGGACTGGGTGCTGGCAGCGTGAGCGTGGGCCATGCAAATCTAGGCGCAGGCGGCGCAGATTTGAGAGAGCAAGAATGTCTGGGCTGGAGTTTCAACAACTGTGCGGGGCTGGTGGTGAGTTGGTGGCCGGCGGCGGTCAGATGCTGGGTGCTGGAGCTGTGCCGGGGATGAAGAACGCAGGGGGAATGGTTGGTCAATTGAGCACAGAGGGCTTGCCAGGTGGAGAACTACTGAAGCAAAAGAACTCACTGGAAACTTGAGAGGAGTCACCATCTTTCACTAGTTTCATGAGTGGATTGAAGAGTTCGTGTCATTTTCCCAACTTCAACCTCGAGGACAAGGTTGTTTTGAAGGGGGTTGGAGTTGATAGGAAGCAGAATCATGTGTTCGGCGAGAACGGGCGTGAGCCTACTGTTTGTGGGCTGAGGCGTCGATTTACTTTTAATTGTGTTTGAGTTTAAGTATTTATTTCCTAGTTTATTTATATGAGTTTTAGATTTAGATTTTTCGAGTTTATTTAGTTTAGATTTGAAGTTATCCAAATTATAATTGGATTGATATTCCAATTATAATTGGATTAGTTTAGATTTGAATTAGATTTGATTTAGATTTGGTTTTAGGTCTATTTAAGCTTAAGTTGTTAATTATTTTCAGCAGAGAATAAAATTATTGTTTTTGAAGCGTGTATGTACGCTAGGGCACGCTTATGTGCGTGATTATTCTTTCAACCTCTATCAAAGACACTGTAAAGGGGCTTTAAAATTTAATACCTTGGAAGGAAGCTTATTGATTAAGTAGGTTGTATGTAAAACTGCATCCCCCCAGAATCTACGAGGCACTTTTGTAGTGTACATTAAAGCTCTAGTATTTCTAGGAGATGCCTATTTTTTTTCTCTCAGCTAAGCCATTTTGCTGAGGAGTGTAAGAACAGGAGCTTTGATGTACTATTCGCTTTTGTTTGAAAAAATCCCCTAAATTTTGATTAATGAATTCTCTTCCATTATCACTTCTAAAGATTTCAATTTTGGACTGAAATTGAGTTTTGATTAGCTTGTAAAACCTTTTGAACACTTCAGGAACTTCAGACTTTTATTTTATCAAGAAAGTCCAAGTAACTCTTGAGTGATCATCAATAAACGCAACAAACCACCTTTTTCTAGCAAGAGTAGGGATCCTAGAAGGTCCCCATACATTACTGTGAATAAGGTGAAATGGTTTTGAGGGTTTATACCCCTGTGCTGAAAAACTGACTCTTGCTTGTTTAGCAAACTCACAAATTTCACAAACAAATTTGAAATCTTTATTAGGAATTCATTTGGCATCACATGCTTCATGTACCCTATACTAGGATGTCTTAATCTAGAGTGCAAAAGCATTAACCTTTCATTCATGGTACTAGAAACAAACTCGATATTCAAGGATTTCTTACTTGCTGACTTCAGAACTAGATTCCAGAACATAGAAGCCATCCCTTTCTTTAGCAGCCCCAATCATCTTCCCTGAGGTATTGTCCTGAAAAATACACTCAAATTCATCAAAGATAATTCTACACTTATGATCCTTAGCTATTTTTTCACAGAGATTAGATTGAAGGTCAAATCAGGAACATGAAGAACATCTTTAAGTGTTACGGAAGGAGATATAATCACAGTTCCTTTTCCTGCTACTGATGCAAAAGAACCTTCAACAAGCGTGATTTCCAGATTTTGTGTTCAAGGTGAATAGGTGGAAAAAACTTTAGAATTACCAGACATATGATCCGTGGCACCGGAATCTGATGTCCAAAGATTATAAGTTTTTGTTAAGGAGAGGGCTAATTTAGAAGAGGTACCTGTCTGGACAAGATTTACAGATGGGTCAGATAGTTTTTGAGAGTTAAGTAACTTATAGAGTTGCTCTACTTGATCCTTAACAGAGGCCAGATTTTCCAGATTCAACTGCTGCCCTTGATATGGAACACTTACCTGAAAGGCATGTGGCTCTCCCCCTTTGAATCCCCCAGGTTTCTTTTTGAGATGGGCAGGTTTTCCATGAATCTGCCAACAGTTGTCCTTAGTGTGCCCCAGTTTCTTGCAATGGTCACACCAGGGCATCTCCTTCCCTTTCCTTCTGCTATCTCCTGAATTTTCACCGTTGTGAGTTGAACCTTCAGACATTTTGCCTGAGGATGAATTCCTCAATAGTTGGTCTCAGATTGAGTATATCTGTGAGAGGGTTCTAAGGAGGATGTAGAATTGGATGATTGGTTTGAACATCCAACCAATGCAGCCTTGAAATTCATGTTCAGAGCTCAGTGCTCTGATACCATCTTGAATTTCAGACTCTGAACATGAAGAGAAAAGACTGAAAATAATAAATTAAAATCTGTATTTTCTATGTTACATATTCATCTTAACAAGATGGCCCTTTTATAGGGTAAAGGTAGTTGAAACAGATCCTCTAATCTCAGCTATTAATCCCTATGATTAGCCTTAAAAGCTATGATAGACTTTCCATAGATACATAAGGAAAGTCTATAATTGTGCCACCATATCCTCCCTGCTATCCTCAACTAAGTAAGCCAGCTAACAAAACACAACGACACGAAGAGCACAAGGAGATTTTGGTGTAGTATAATCCAAGTTTTACACACTGTTATACTCATTTCCATAAAGCGTCTTCTCCATCTGCAGACTGCAAGTCCTGAAATACACAATAGGAAGTTTAAAAGGTTACACTGCAACTGTGACTTTTTGCAAGGTGACTGATACATAATAAAATAGCAAGAAATTTAGGAGCAAACAAAACATTATCACAGAGTAATATGTGTTATAGGCTTTACTGCACCTACTCATGTTATTGGAAATAAGTGCTATGGCAAAATGAATAGGTGATAGAAAAAAAAATGTGAAAAAGACTCGGTACTAGTAATATGGGCAGCATTGGAACCCAATATCAAAGACGTGCAGTGAGGCACAACTGCACTAGAAGAGGCAGCAGAAGTAAAAGATTGGATCAGATTGTCTTATGTTGTGCATGGATCCAAAACCATATCAGCAGATGAGAACATACATGGCTCGTTAGAAACCATGGTGGCCCAATCAAGTTTGCTACATCACAATGTGGTTTGTGCAACCGCAATGATCAGAATGTTAGTCATTAGGGCTACGTTTACGTCCATCATGAGATAGATGAGATGTCCAACTACAATGATCAAAATCTCGGTCATTAGGGTCATGTCCACGTCCTATGTCAGTCATAACAAAACAATCATCAGCACTTCATGTATCATGAGATCCATAGCAGCAAGAGGATTAAATAGAATATAGTTTTGGTTTTTTTTTTTGTTTTCTATATACCCCAAGAATAACAAAAAAAATATGAGACCTTAACGGATAATTGTGAGATGTCCAACTACAATGATCAAAATCTTGGAGTCTTCAACTTATACTAATATGTATATAATTCTTTGAACTTTCAAACTAGGTCTTTATGCTAAATGTAGAGCTGTTATTGCTTGCTAAAATTTGTGCCAACTTGAAAATGTCTTGTATATTCAATTGTCGGCTTATTCCTTCCAGAAGACCTACCTGTTTTTGCCCTTCAAGATGATAGAGTAGTAGAGGTGGTAGGGGAGCCTGCAGGAACTCACAAGGCTATTGAATTAATTGCTTCACATTTGAGAAAATTCTTAGTTGATCGGAGCATAATATCAATAATTGAAATGCAAGTAAGATCTCTTTTCTTGTAAGTATGTTGGCAATGGTTCTTTCTCATTTGTTCGTATTTTCCTGGAGCTCATCTATTTTGTTGTTAGATGCAAATGCCCAATTCGCAGATGGATCACGCGCCTCCTTCCCGTAACTGGGGTCCACCTCCCCAGTCTTTTCCCCAACATGCAAATGCAGGCCCTGCATATGGGGCAAACCCTCATTTTCTGCCTCCTCGACAGTTTGACAATTATTATCCTCCTGCTGATATGCCACCTCCGTCTGAAAATCAACCTCATCAAGGTATATCTGCCTATGGAAGAGAAGTCCCAATGCCGATGCATTCATCATCCAGTCAGGCAGCTCCATCTATTATCACTCAGGTTACACTGTTCTTTCTAAATGTAGATCTATCGATTTGTGAATTAAACTGAGGAATCTAGCATGGTTTACTCCAGTGCCTTCAGTTCCTCACTCATCAATGCTGCGAACACCTTTATTTATATTGAACTAGCAGTTATTGTTGTTTTAAGGTGTGAAAGCAGAACTATGGAGATCTGCATTAGCTCTCTCTTGCATTGATGCCCAATATAGTTTCATGGTTTTTGTCGAATTAGGGTATACCACCTATGTGTTGATATTTTACATTTCGGCACGTGGCAATCAGATTTTGTCCCATATTTCCTGTTTTCCCTGTTTTCCGATGCTGGATAGTTTAATAAGATTTCTTGTCTAGATTCAAAATAATAAGGTTTATAGTAATGGACTAGTACGTACTTGGTCTTGTTGAATTACTTAGGGGTTCTGTTGGGGTAAGTATCTGCATGGAGTCAATCAGGGTCAACGTCACGAGGAAAGCATATACTTAGTATGCATATTATTTTATAACTTAAGCGATATTTTTTCAGGTCACACAACAATTGCAAATTCCTCTCTCATATGCTGATGCCGTAATCGGTACACAAGGTGCAAATATAAGTTACATCCGGCGGGTTAGTGGTGCTACAGTCACCATACAAGAAGCAAGGGGTATTCCAGGGGAGATGACAGTTGAAATTAGTGGAACTGCTTCTCAAGTCCAAACTGCTCAGCAAATGATTCAGGTAGCTGGCAAAACCTTCCATTTAGTGATAGATTATCTTAGCCTTCATTTTTTTTTTTACTTTCCAACAATATTTTATATTACTGCCACCATGGAAGACATGTTACATTCAACTTCAGTGTTTAGGTTGTAATTCTGCTCAGATGCATAGTTTATTGTAAGAGAATAAGAAAATAAGGATGAGACTTGCAGCATCACAGATAGTTTTAATTTTTTGCTTTCATTGTAATTTTCTGATGCATTCATTCTTATTCTTGTCTGGGGGCAGAATTTCATGGCTGAAGCTGCAGGCTCGGCTCAAACACAAAATGCTGCTTCGACAGCGCAAGCTTACAACTCTTATGGAGGTCATGGCTACGGATCTGCACCTTCAAATCCTAGTCATGGTGGGCAATCAGGCGGCTATGGCCCTGCCTACGGCAACAGCTATGGTTATTGAGATAGAAGACATGGGAGCAGCACAGGTAGAGCTAGCTCACTGTTGATTTCTCATTATTGGAAGCCGTCTCCTGTCTCTTTCCCACTCTCTCACCCTTTGCATAACGACTCTCTATTGTTGCATGTTGTATTGATGAACTTGGACCAATTCTAAATTTCCTATTTACTCTACAATATTACTTTTTACAGAACTCCTTAAATACGCTTTAGAAATTCATCATTCATTTTAAGGAATCAAACCTCAACCTTCTATTACAGTCATAGAAACCTATCTCTTTATATGGAAATGTTCCAATATCCACCGAGAATATGTTTTTAATATGCGCACAGATGTGATAATATAATATTATTGTTGTCATCAATTCTAATTATTCAAAATATCTTTAATTTATTAGCACATCATTTGTAGTTGCATTGTGAGATTAGAGCATTTATTTCTATTCATACTATTAAATGGAATAAAAAGTATTGACAAAGACTTGTGTTAGGCACGCCTAAACGGTTTAGGTGGGTTTTATTCATACTCAAATGTGTTCACCCATCCCAAATAAGGTCTATTAATCTTCAATTAGGGTATATTAAATGGATTTGGTTTGGGTTAATGGATAAAGTTCACCTAAACCGTTTAGACATGTCTAACCAGAAACCTTCCTAAAAATATTCTAGAGAGAAAGAGTGGTACTTAGTTTATAGTAACCATAAATCCTCTAGTAGATCTCTTGGCTTGGTAGTGGCCTCATATCTAGTCTAGTTATTATTGATAAACTAGGTGACAGATTAAAAATATTCTAGAGAGAAAGAGTGGTACTTAGTTTATAGTAACCATAAATCCTCTAGTAGATCTCTTGGCTTGGTAGTGGCCTCATATCTAGTCTAGTTATTATTGATAAACTAGGTAACCAAATCTGTCATGTTTCTCTTGTTTGTATTTATTTCTGTTATCGTAGTTGTCCTTGCTACATATTCTGTTGTTAATTTTTAACACTTTCGTTGGATATTAGAACCTGATTAGTGCGTGAGAGGCTATGCAACTAGGGATGGTTCAATATGGTATACCGCACATTTTCTTTCATACTTTATACCTTATCAAATTTTACGGTACGAGGAAAATTCATACCGTTATCATACTGAAGTTTTCGGTATATCTTAGTTCGGTATACCGAATTTTCGGTATGATTTCAGTATAAGATAATTTATATACTATTACTTCGACATATCGAATTTTTGAAATGATTCAATATAATTTTGGCATGACATAATTTTTACACCGAAAATTTTTGATATACTTTGATTTTTACAATTTTTTCTAATGATATTTATTTAAGAAGTGTTTATATCAATAATATTGTTAGGTGAAAAGAGAAGATATGATTTTATTCTTAATTTATATGATTTTATTTTTGATTTATTATTTTGAAATAATAAAAAAATAAAAAATATTATTATATTTTTGGTACGGTATGTGCCGGTATACCTTCAATATGAGGATTGTCATACTATTACCGTACTTAAAATTTTTTGTACGACATATACCTTACCAAAAATTACAGTATACCAAAAATTTAAAATCTTCAGTAATTTTTCAATAAATACGATATGTTCGATATTTTGATATTTTTCCTCATCCTTCGATGCAACTCTCCTCTGCGCACTGGGCACAACCGCACAAAGGATGGGTGTTAATTGCCATGGGATTAGGAATGTGATGAAATCGTTGAGTTTGACTTATTTATTGTTGAGTTGACTTCAAGTTTTTTTATTAATTACTTTGAAGTTGATGAATATAATTGAGCTTTAGTTGAATCTATCTTTAAATTTAAATTATATTTAGTTTTTTGAAAAGAAAAATAATTTATTTGAAAAATAATATCGTATTTATACTTAAATTTAATTTGTCAATTATTTTTACAAGTATTTGTTATATATGTTATTTTTTAAATTATGAAAATATATTACTCCCTCCGTCCCAAGTAAATTGTCCACATTTTCTTTTTCGTCTGTCCCACAATATTAGTCTACATTCCTAAAATAGCAAACTCTCCACACTCATCAATAAAATATTCATCCCACTAACACCCACTATCACTCACATGCATTGGTCATCGTGCCCGGTCAAATGTGGACAATTTGACCGGGACGGAGGGAGTATTTTTTTATAAAATTAGTAATATAATTTTTTGTTCTAATTTTAGCTTACAAACTTATTCATGAGTCTAATATTAAAAAAATTAAATTTGATATATTTAATAAATTAATTTTAATAATTTACACGGAATCAAGTTTCAAAGTATATTTCAAACTATTTGATTTATTTATCAACGCTATTTAAGATGCGTAAATGGTAGATCACTTTGAATAATAAGCCTTTCATTTTCTATTCATAGTATAGAAATTTCGTGCGTTGTATCAAAATAATTCTGTTCATTAGTACATTTTAAGTTGAATAGATCAATATCTAATTACCGAGGAAGCATGAAACCCACCTTCAAAGTTTATGAATAATTTGTAAAGTTCCCCATTTTTCCCTACAAAATCAACTTTAAGGAAAATAGAACTTCATCATTATATAGTGGTATATTCCTAAGTTTATGATCGATATAGGATAATTTAACATTATCCAATCCATTCGAAAACATATTTTTTGAAAAGGTTACGGGAGTTGCACATTTGGTCATTGTGTTATTTAATGGTCGGATCTAGTTCTTGTTACAATCCTTGTAATCTAGTACTAGTATAGGCAAACTTTAGTCATAATATAATGAATTTAAATTCCTTTAACTATTGTATTTCCAACACAAACATTTATTAATAAATTCCTACTAATATTATTGTGTTATTCATCTATTAGAATTTCCTTTATTCCTCTAAACTCAATCTCTACACCAAATCACCACATGTGGGTGTATATTCATTGGTACAAATAGATCACGCACATACCTTATCAACATGAACATAAATAAATAGACATAAAGTATTTTGAACTGGATTTTAAATTTGATGATTTAATAATATATAAAGTACTTTCAACGGCAAAAGAATAGTGAAGTCCAAAGGCCGCCATCTAATTAAAAAAAATAAAAAAAACGACTTTGCTAAGAGGCCTTCCTATAGAATTAAACTCAAATACTTTTCAATATCCCTAAAATACTATAAAGTTATGTTGTCATTGCAACTTTCAAATTTGATTATTAAGTAGTGTTGTAAAAATTGATTTAGGTGTGCGGCTACAACCCAACTTGAAAAAAGGTATCAAAGTGGCTATATTTGACGTTTTCGACTATTCAACCTCTAGTTTTTAATTTTAATATTTTTATAGTTTTGTAATAATAGAAATTGAAATAAATAAATTAATGATTAAGGACCACAATTTTATCTAATCCGTCTTATCCCGTATAAATTATAATATCTGATTAATGTCAATATATTACTTCCTCTGTCCCGTAGGAGTAGTCTCATTTCTCCCGGACACAATTATCAATGTTTACGAGTGTAGTGAAATTAATATTTTATTGATGAGTATGAAAAAATTTATCATTTTAAAAAAATGAGTATTTTACGAGATAAAAAAATGAAAAATGAGACTACTGATGTGAGGATGAGTATTTCCCCACTTTAAAAGTTGAAGCGTATGGGCTTGTCTTTTTAGGTGAAAGAAATGGTGATGATTAGATATATGATTTAATGTTCCACTATAAAGTCAAATGACCTTATTACCCTTTCAAAATATATTGTGATCAAGACAAACATTGAGATTATCTTAAACTACAAATTTAAAAATGTAGAACTTTATACTTCATTTCCAAAATATTTTCTAATTCTATGGATTTATTTTATATATATTCAATTTAAATATCTCTTATGTTAATTAACAAGCTTAAAAATATCGTTTATTTGATCTGATAATTAATTAAATATCAAAATTGAATAATTAATAGAATAATATACTCCCTCCGTCTCATAACATTAGTCTTGTTTCATTTCAGCACAGATATCAATGCAAGAAGAGATAAAAAAAATTAATATTTTATTAGTCAATGTGTATTAATTTTCTATTTTAGGAAAAATAACTAATATTTGGGACAGACGAAAAAGAAAAACAAGATTAATATTATTGGAGGGAGGGAGCATAAGTTTCTGTTAGTAGACATTAAGTAAGTCTAAATTAGTAATGGGTTGATTTCTAGATTTAACATTGGTACTAGTAAACTAAGGCTGAGTCCATAGGTGCCCATCCACATGCCTAAGAAGAAAAGGACAAATTTGAAATAAAATTAAAAAAAAATTGGAAGTCAAATTGCAACCAAGCTATCCATATCGCCCAACCCTGACAACCTATCTCAACACTCACTAATCTATGAGTAACACATGTGAATACTTTACATGTTTTATTATTATTATTATTATTATTATAAATAAAATATTTTAATTCCTAAGTTTTCTATGAGGTAGGAAGGAGCAATTTTTTTTTCTCAATCGACATTCTTCAAACTTGTTCTTTTCACTCATCCATATAGAAAAAACTCATTTTCTCAATATTATTGAATATTGATTTATAATTTATGTATTTATAATTTAAATTTTCATGTGTATTTATTTTGTCAATTAATATTTTATTTTAAATTAATTGTTTGCAATTTTAATTTGTCAAATAAATTATGAAATCTTAATTGTTGGTCACGAGATCAGAGTGAGCTTGGTGCACAATAATTTTTTTAAAACAACCTGCACTCTCAAACTGGTGGTTCTTGATCAGTTTGGGTTTCTAAAAAATATTTTTAGCGAGTATTAATATTATGCTCGGTTCGAGTATAGTCCAACACTAGAATGTGTTGGGTTTTAAATCATTGCGAGAAATAAAGTGATACAGTAAAAGACAAGGAATTTATAGAGGTTCGGAACCTAAAGTCCTACGTCATCTCTTTAGACGGAGATCTGGAAATCACTAGCTTCTTGATTACAATATGTCCTCATGATATATTGCAAGCTGGGGAATGCCAATGTCCACCAGTCCCCTTGCTCACTCGCCCTGGTCTTGTTCTCCTTCAACGCTCAGATCTGGAGTGTGATCACACCACACAACATCTGTCTCTGGAAGTTGAGAACTTTATAGTTCTTCTCAGAACTCTCGAACTTGTGGCTTGACGCTCGTGATAGTCACAACTTGGAGAGAGCTGCAACTGTTGTGCTCTTTCTAGGAGAGAAAGAATACCGAGATATAACTCTAATTGGGAAGCTAAGAGTCTCGTGTCCAGAGGATGACACACGGCCGGCTAAAATTTAGCCTTGATGATAGAAACATTTAAGTGTTTACTCGTACGGAGTGTCGTTGCTCTCTTGAGGTTTCTATCTTGGAGATCGTAAGTACTTTGAAGATCAATTTCTTAGTAAACGATCAATAGTTTTTGTTCTAGTAACCTCTCTTCTGGAACTACTTCGTCTATTTATAGAAGAAGTATGAGAGGTTTAAAAAATGTAGCCGTTTAGAAACAATGTAGATTCGACCAATCTGATGCTTCTATTTTTCTAAAGGGAGCGAGTTTCTTAGTAAACAATCAATATTTTTTGTTCTAGTAACCTCTCTTCTGGAAGTACTTTGTCTATTTATAGACGAAGTCGAAAATGTTTTGAAAATATAGCCATTTAGAGACAATCTAGATTCGACCAATCTGATGTGTCTCTTTTTCTGAAGGGAGCGTGGTGCTTTTTCAGAATTTCTGCACCTGCTTCGTTCTTTCCTGACACAGGGTGTCGACATCCAGCTTTTGTGTCAGAACAGCTCTGCCAGTCCGAGAAATCCGAACTAGTTGGAGTAACTTCAATATTTAAGGAGTCTCCACTCTTAAAGACTGATCTATAAGGATTCCTTGTCACTATATGTTAGTGGAAGCTAGACTAGTAAACTGGTGAAGATCTAAGCTGGGAGTCTTCGACCAGAATCTCTGATTTATCAGTTCCATAGTGGAAGCCAGTTTCTTCTAACTCTTAACACGACACAAATCAGGGTTAGGAAATTCTTCCTAGTTTGTCTTGATCAGCTTTACCAGTTCTATTACAACTCGATACTCATCCTAACAGGACATTACAAGTTTGTATGAACTAAGCTAATCTAGAGACACTTCTAACTTGGTTGTTTTGACACATCAAAACAATAATTAAGTAGGAATACTTCATAACATTAATGCATAGTAATATTGATATACTTACAAATTTTTATAGTTCTTTAATTTTTATATTATAGTGGATGATAGAGAAATTAATATTTTTAATTAAAAATTTAGGTTTTTAGGGTCACTAATGGGAGATTAAATAATATTAAGTTGTAGGTTGTGTGATAGATGAAAAAAATTAATATTATATTTAATGATTAGGTCATAGCTGGTTACTAATGAGTATAGTCTTAGGCTACTAACATCAGTGGCCACTATAATCTGGTCACAACATACGACAAAATAATTTTTTTTTTTAAAAATAAAAAATTCTTGAACTTGGCTGACTGTGGATAGCCGACAGCCCCTAAACAGCCATTTTCTTTCTGATAAAAATTGGACGCATGGCACACTTGTGTCATTTTTTAATATAATTATATATTTTATATAATTATTAATAAATATTTAAGTTTATATAAGATATATTTAAAAAATAAAAATGAGTATGTTATTTATATTTTATTGTACTTATAATTTAAATTTTTATATGTTATATTTATATAATGTAATTTTATAGTGTATTTTGTATTTGTTATCATACTTTTTATTTGTCAAATAAAATATATTTTATTTTGCATGAATTATCATAACTTTTATTTTTCAAGTAAAGTATAAATAATTAATGTATAATAATTTATTTAATTATCTATTTAAAATGTATTTTTAATTTTTATATTATATTGAAAAAGATAAAAAATTAATATTGTAATTAGAAAGTTAGGTTGGGTTGTGGTCACTGATGGGAAGATAAATAATATTAGATTGTAAGTTATGTAGTGAATGTAAAATAAAATAATATTTTATTAAAAGGTTGGGTCATGACCGGTCACTGATGAGGATAGTCTTATGAATGTGCATAATTTGGTCAAAACTTTTCAAACCCGTTAAATCAAATTATTTTGATTTGTTTGACAAATTTGAGAAAAATAATTTGGTCGACTAATTTGAAAAATCTTAAATTGAATAATATTGTTTGACTGATGATTTAATGTGTAAAATCGAGCGTATATAAATTCAATAATATTAATTAAATTCTACTTAATAAAAAACTTCAATATCAATTATATATATATATATATATATATATATATATATAGGGATGCATTATATGGTTACCCTATCTCCATATGTTATATGAGGCCCAATCTCAGCCCTTAGATTAGGATTTGAACGCTTGAGATTTAACTTTAAACTTAAAAATGGGCGGTGCATTGTCCTGTGTATTCTACTACATTATGGGTAAAATTGTAATTATAGCTATTACATTATAATATATATTCATAGTAAAATTAAACAATGTAATAGCTGTAACGAAATAATGTAACATACTACAGAGGATAATGTAATAATATATTTAAAAATACTCTTTTAATAGTTTATAATCAATGATACATTATTTGTGGTATTATTCGTACATTATCTATCAATTGAATGATACATTATGGAATGTGTTGCGTCTTTTCCTCTCACCAAACAAAATAATTGGAACATTATTTATGTTTTGAATGATACATTATCTACGACAAATATGATACATTATTTGTTTACAATTTTAGTATTTTACGAAAATCTGGAGTCATTTTAAAATATAAAATAAAAATACGCCATAAGAGATAATGTAGTAGATAAAGAATAAATAATGCATCAACTATTATATAAATAATGTAGCAACTACATGGTCATCGAAGCGGAGCTCGTCATATTCTCTGCCATGGATTCGCTTTTCCAGAAAACGGGTTTGAAGCCCAAAGATGTTGATATTTTGATCTTGAATTGTAGTATGTCCTCTCCGACTCCGTCTCTCACCGCGATGGTGATTAACAAGTACAAGATGAGGAGCAAAATCAGGAGCTTCAACCTCTCCGGGATGGGCTTGCAGCGCCGGTTTGATATCGGTCGATTTAGCCAAAGATCTTCTCCAGCGCTACCCCGACTCCAATGCCGTCATCATCAGCACCGAGATTCTCACCCCCAACAGCTATCGTGGAAAAGAAAGAGCCATGCTCCTCCCCAACTGCCTCTTCAGAATGGGCGGTGCCGCCGTTCTCTTATCCAACCGCCAGCCACCTCACCGTCTTGCCACCTCGCCTCCTGCCGCCGGCCATCGTGTGTTCGCTTGTCTCCGCAGAACTGATCGGCGCTGCCGTGACGCAAAAATATGAAGAATTAATAGAGAAAGATGTCGTGCAGGGGAAGATTGATTTGGTAAAGTGATTGATAATTATGTTGAATGGTTAAGGAAATAGATATTTGATATCATTATTTTACAATAATAGCCTTCATTTAGATTTAAACAAAAATGGTAATTTAAAAATAATTAAATAAAAAAATCTGGACCCTTAGATTTATAAAATAAATGGTTGAGATTTGGCCTCATATAACATATGGGGAGTGGGTAACATATGATCACATCTATATATATATATATATATTGATATATATGTTCGATGTTTATATTTTTGGAATACACCCCTATAAAAATATGTCCTCCTTTATTTCTTGTGGTCACTATTTTTTTTCTCTAATTTATAATTAATGACATTTAGAATATATTTATATTAATTTTATTTTTTTTACCATTCATTGAATTAATATTCAAAATAGTCAAAATGATAAATTATTTTCATTGTTTGTTCTATTAATTAAATGATCCTCAAACTATTTTAATGTAATTTGACCGATTTATTTGAAAAAGTTATTTTGTTGGTTTGGTTTAGGAAAATCTCTAACCTTTTAATAGTTTGACTGATACTTCACCCTTTAAATTGATCAAATCGAACTATGCACATCCTAGTAGGCTAATACTATATCAATTTGATTAATTTTAATATGATCTTGAAACGATAAAACTATACTATAATATTTTAATTTTGGTGATTTATAATATGTCCTCAGTATTTGGAATAGCTATTTTATTAAAACACATATCAATTTTAGCCACTTTTATCCACTTCCTCATAATTTTAGCCAAAAGTATCAATTTGTGTATTGGAATTTGGTTAAAAATGATTTGAAAGCAAATATATTGGCACTAATGTCATAATTATTAGTTAAAATCTATTTCTAACTAATTTAATAGATAAATGTGCATAAATAGAAATAAATATCGATAAAAAATGAAATAGGTTGGCACTTGATAATTTTAATTTGTTATTCTATTTTTTCTGAGGTGGCACTCAGTATATTATGATTTTATTTAAATTAATTGTATGAAGTGGTGGGACCCACGGGGTGCAACCCGAGTGCGACCCAATCGGCCCCATATTTTTTGAAACAAATTCATTTGGTGCTGGGGCCCATGACGTGCAATCCGATGCCACCCGAGTGTGATCAGGTGTGACCCGGTCTGTTAGAAATTAAATTTCAGTTTATCCCTTACTTTGATGTTTTGATGTGTCAAAACTTACTTTATCTTAAGTTTCTAGAGTGCCTAAATGTAATCCTTGTATATTATCTATTGAGTTGTAATAGACTAGAAATTGAAGGTGAAGATCGAGCACACAGAGATTCAATTTCTAAGGAAGAAATTAGAGATATCAAAGCCGAGAAGTCAAGAACCAAGTTTCAGTACTTAAACTGAAGGCTCTGAGAAACTTGATTTGATGAAGACTAAGTTCCGTGCTTAAAACTTAGATTGTCCAGAAAAGTCAGTTTCTGGAAACTGAGTTTTCACTGAAGGAAATTGGAAACTTAAACTGAATTTGGAGAATGTCAGTTTTGGTTTCAGATTTAAAGAGCACGTGAAAAATATGGAGACTCAAGGAATCCGAAGTCAGACTCAAGATGTCTCCAAGTGGTGTCAAAAAGTTAGTACGAGGAAACTCAAACTTAGATTCCTTGGACTGAGACTTAGTTTGGCAAGAGCAGGTAGAAAGTACACTGTGATAGCGCGTTTCGCAACGCGCTAAAGCTGCAAGTGTACAGACCAC
>JAPKLW010000328.1:353813-402323 GCA_026898455.1 Plectranthus barbatus
CTCAAATACGCATCAAATCTGTGCAAAACAACATCAAACAAACCAAGCGTAATATTTCCTTAAAGAATAAGAATAACGCATGAAAACATCACGTAATGGCTCAGTCTGACGTATAATCTAAACATAATTCTATCAATAGAATGCACAGAGTGAGTGTTTATCACACTGCCAAAAGTGAAAAGCAGGCGGTTGAGCAGAGTAGAAGAATGACTATGATTTGACGACCCAATCTTTGTCTCTAATCGCTGGATCTCAAAATCTAACGGGCAGACTTCAAATTGTCGTCCAATCCAGCCTATAAATAGCTCGACACTTTGACAGAATCAACAACAAGAATCTCACGCAAAACTGAGCCAAAACTCTGTTAAACTTTCTACTGTAAAGCTCTCTAAATTTCCGTGTTATTTGAAAATGAGACTTAAGTTTCCCAACTTAAGTTATTCCTTCCGTGCATCTGTCTAAGTGCACGAGGCTAAAGCTCTCAAGCTTAAGCTATTTCTTGGTGATTATTACTTTTCAAGTAATAATTACAACAGTCAGTTTTCTACTCTAGGATTCTGATTCTCACGGGCGCAGCCAACCATTTGAAGTTCTGGGAAGAATAGAAAACATATGTCATCTAGATTGAAGACTGCGGTGTGTGTCTTCACTTCAACCTGAAGAAGAAGCATATTACAAGGAGTTTCTGGACGAGTGGCGTTATCAGACCGAAGGACGGAGGTTTCCGATGGGCTAATCATTGATCGTGATAAGGCTTGTAATCTGTAACCTAGTGGATTCCCAATTATGTTCGGAAGAGTGGACGTAGGACTTTGATTCCGAACCACTATAATATCCTGTGTAATTTACAACTTTATTAAGTTTCTGCATACTAAGTTTTCTTGCTTATTTGAAACCTTCAATACTTTTCTAAGTATTGAAGTGTATATCTGAAACTTACTTAATCTATACTGAGTTTAAAAACTGAGTTTTATCAAAACTGAAAATTGAGTTCCAATCAGTTTTCAGAACAAGTGCAATATTATTTTAAATCCATGCTACATAGTCTTACTCTGATTTCGGGACCAACACGGTCACACCCTTCTCTTTTTTTTTTAAAAAATACATATATAGATTTTTGTGGTGGGGCCCACAAGGGGTGCAATCCGGGTGCGACCCGATCGGCCCCATATTTTTTTTAAATATGTAGATAGATTTTTGTGGTGGGGCCCACAGGGTGTGCGATCCGGGTACCACCCGAGTGGGATCGGGTGCGACCCGGTCGCTCACATTTTTTAAATTATATAGTATTTGTTTTTTAATAATTTAATATATCTTATTTAGTATTAATTATTTTGCTTTCAATACTTTTAAGCATTTCTAAGATAATTTTTTTTAATATGAAAATAAAATTGAAAATTGAAAGAAATGAATGTAATTTTGTCGTTGCATATCAATGTAATAAAATCTTCAAAAATACACTACAACAAATAGTGTAATAGACTACGCGATATAGACAACATGAGTATTTATTTGTGTTGTTTCGTGTTGTCTATGTCACAATTAGACAACGCAAATAGAGATCCGCATTGTTAAAAATAGTGCGGCTATACACGACGCGACCACTTACGTCGTCTATATGGATATAGAAAACACGAAAGGTCCACGTCGTCTATATCTGTATAGACGACGCGAGTGGCCGCATTGTCTCTATTATGTATATATATGACATGTGTAATATATTCTCGGTAATAGACAACGCGTAAGTCTGTATCGTCTATACGTATATACACGACACATTTGTTCGTATCGTCTATATGCATGTAGACGAAGAGTTCGCCCGCGTTGTCTATAACAACATATATATACATCATTGTAACATCCTCGACCGCTTCATCTCAATTTGATGTCTACAGCTCTTCGCCGCCTTCCCCAGCCGTCTGCCCGTCCTCCCGTGCTGCCGATTACTCCCATCTTTGTTCGCCGCTCTTTTCCTGCCTCCGTCAATTGCCCTAAATCCATATAAATTCAAAGACCTAAATTCTTATTCGTCGATTATCGCCATCCGTCCGCATTGATTGCTGCCATTCATCCGCATCAATTGCCGGACTACATTACTCAATCCCTACGCCGACCCTCAGCCCCTCTGACCGGTACCCCTGTTCCTCGACATCGTGCTCATCCGGCTCCGCTTCTCGTGTTCTTTCCTGCTGGAGATGGTGGAATTCAGGTGTTGTTTGCTAGAAAAAGATTGCATTTATTTAGTTTTATTTTCTGGATTTATTCTTCAGTATATTTTGATTCGTTGAGGATTGTGTACACTCTTTCGCTTAGTTGATTAGTTATTTGGTTTTAGTAATGTTTCTTATTTGAATGTTAGGGTAAATTGAGGTTTGTAGATTTGATGAGTGATCAATATGTGCACACAAACCTGCTGAACGATATTAGCATTATTTTTGGATATATGGATGTACTGCCAGTAGAATTTCTTCCCATAGTTTTAGTTAGGTTATTGTTTTTTACTGAGATCACTTAGCTGAATGCTGCATCTGATCAAATGATTTGTATGCTTAAACTTGTTTTTTTTTTGTAGGTGAATGGTGGGCCAGAAGGTCGGCCCATTGGAGCATATGAGCTTGCTAAAGTTGTGGAAGAACTAGGCGCTGGAGAAATACTCTTAAATTACATCGACTGCGATGGTATTCGATGTGCACGAACCTTATTTTTTGTATCAGTATATACATTATTGTTTTAGTGTAACTTGATCCATGTAAGAATATGTAGGCACTTGTATAAGGTGTGTGTGAACTTATACATAATATCGATTTGTTGATCTGTGTGTTGTCTCAACCAACCTTCATTCGGTAGAAAAGACCAATCTTATAGGATGAAGGTTGGTTGGAACATCACCGAATAAGCTAGTTTTTGTGCCATGTAACATCGGGTACATGAATATAATCGTTTTAATTGTTTAACAATGTTATATGTTTATTATTGTTGATAAAAATTGAATCACAATTTTTGACTTTAAAACTAGTTATCATTGGATCCTTCTGGTGGTTGATGCACATGGTGATAAGGTGTATGTGTTGGATCTTCTGAAAAACCAACTTCATTATGCTGAGTGGATAATATAATTGAGATGTAAGTTCTCGTTTTACTTAACGAAGTAGATAGACAAATTGTTTTCACTTTTTTATTTTATTATAAAGTAGGGCTATGAAAAAATATTCAAAGCTTCAATTGGAAGAAGAGGGACTAAGTTTGACTGGGAAGTCGTTAAGGTAAACGTGTCTCACTTAAAGACTTGTTAAAATTGTATATTAAAACATTAATTGTCTCTAAAATTATGATCATACAGTGTCCACAACAACCCGATGAAAGTCAGTGTAGCTATTATGTCATGCGTTATATGAAAGATATCATTGATGACATTCCTGAATCTCTTCCGTTGACAGATATGGTAATTTGATTTCAGCTCTAACTCATTAACGTATTCATTACTTGCAACTATTTATTGTGTTTGTGCTTCTATTTTTAATAGTTTAATCAAGAAATGTATCTTAGACGTGAAATTAATAAAGTTCGTAAGGAATGGTGTGACTTTCTCCAAACTTATATGGACTGAGGTATGTTGGTATGTTTGAGTTATTGTTTTACTGTTTTATGTGATTATTTTTCTCAATCTCAACTTTTTTGTTGAATTATTGATAAATTTGCTAATGTCATCTCGACTTCAAGTCGCCAAAAATGAAAAGTAGCAGTGGTAGTCTCCCATCTCTGATTGAAGTCAATTCAACGAACACTACATCTAAATTTCTCCATCAGGCACTTTGATCGGACCGCAAGATTCAGCAAAGACTTGAAATTAATCAACACTTAATTTTGTAGGAATTTTATTCTTAAGTCATGTACTGAAATCATGTGTACATTTATTTTGTTATAACTATTAGTGAAAAAATCGAGATTCTATAGATTTGTTGCCATAAATGTATGTATGTTTTGATGTTTTGAGGTTGTAGTTATTGTAATTCTTGTTTCGAATCATTATAATTGTTTTTACAGGTTATTTTAAAAAAATGAATACAATAGACGACGCGGCATACTGCATCGTCTATAACCGCATCTTAGAACACAACACATATATAGACAATACGGAATTTGGTAATAGACAACGCGGATTCCGCATTGTCTATAAGCATATTTCTTGTAGTGATATTGATTAGATGAGTCTATACATACTGCATATGTTAGGAAATTTGATAGAAATATCCTTCCTTTTATGCTATGTTTTGGTGGGTCAAAGTATGTAAAAGTCATCTTAGATGAAAAATGTAAAGTCCTGTATATGTTCTTTTATCGAGTCGTAAGCCAACACTAATCTGGAGACTAGACTGACCAATTAGTCTAGTACACGCGAAAGACTCAACAGACATAGGTTAACAGGAAAAAAAACTACAAACCTGGACGACTATGAGTCTAGCAGAAGTACGAATTTTGCTAAGTACGAATCTAGCAAGTATGGTGCAATCAATCAAACCGTACTTAATAGCAAAGGGACCAAGCATACTTCAAAAGGATGATGTCATTAGCATGGACTTGCAAGCATGACAACACCAACATAGACTTCTTAGTCTAGGTCCCATCACATGAAGACAATAAAATTTGCTTGAGGAATGTACTGAAGAAGTATAGTCTTTAAGGATTGGAGAAGCCTTTAAGTCTGCAAGCACAAAACACTAAGTTTCGCTACCTAGGACAACCAGTCCAGGATTCCTCAAACTGGCAAATACTATCGTTTTGACAAATTGACGAACTGTCGCAGTCAAAGTCAGAAAAAGGTGGAGAAGGTGCAGAACTTTTGAAAAAGCATCACCTACCTGCCGAACGCAGCAGCCAATAGAGACATTCGATTGGACATCTTCCAATTTGTCTCTAACGGGAATTTATTTTCAAACCTTCAATCTTACGACTTTAAATACTGGATAAATCAATGGAAGAAGGTTACGAGTTACAAATTCACAATGCATACTATTTGCAAACTCATACAAAAAAAGTCTTACAGTGTACGCAAAAGCTAACACCATTTAAGCCTATTTTCAAGGCATTTAAGCTTTTTCGTGTGTCACCTGAGTGAAAACGAGACTCAAAATCTCAGTATTCTTGAGTTACTTATTGGTAGTCTTTCTCTTCAAGAAAGACTACGACAGTCAAGTACGCATTGTACTCTGACTATTATGGGCACCCTACCGCTAAGGAGATACTTCACGGGAGAATTATAAACACCCCATTCTGGCTACAAGGAGGTTGAGTGGTACGCCCACATTCTGAGCAGTTGCGAAGCGAAGAACTAAGCAAGGACCAGGCGAGTGCGCTTGTGGATCGGTGGACGAGGCATTCACCGATAAGCTATAGATCGTAGGAGCACCTGTAAAAGTTCTAAGCTTAGTACATTACCGGACTGAGTGTCTGAAGAGTGGACATAGGACAGTTTAGTTCGAACCACTATAAATCTTTTTGTCATTTATTTCTTTCCTTACTTGTTTGTCAGCTAACCTATATTTTAAAACTCAATACTCAAGTGTTGTAGTATACACTGAATACTAACACTAAACATAGTTGAGACTAAGTACTTGAACGAGATTTGACAAACCAAGCTGACACATCACCATCAGCTTGGATAAGTGCAAGCTTACCGAACAAACAACTTAATTTCCACCGTGCATATACTTTATACTTTGATAAATCGGGACCAACAACATACCTATGAAGTCTCCGTGATTTTTTAAAAAATATTATGTGAAGGGTAATGAATCGTACACTAAAATTACTGAAAATTAAAATCAATTCAATTTATTTATTTTACCAATTGTACCTCCTTCAATTATTTTTATGTAGTTGTTGACATTTCTTACGCACTTGCATTCTTCTTTCATTCTTCACTTGCATTCTTCTTTCATTCTTCATTATCTGTCTCTCTTCATCAATACATTATTTCTTTGTTGGTGAAAATGGAGAACTGATGCAGTCCAAAAGTTCACCACAATGGCCAATGAGATGACTCATGCAACTATATTGCCGGACAAGAACGATTAGTTTATATACTAATCGCCAACATTTTCATAACCGCATTAAGAAGCAACATTCAACTTATTTTTGATGCGTAATCCATACACGGTGAGTATAATATTTATTACACTGCCCGATCCCAAAGCAAGAGATTTATAAAATCATTGTTGGTGATGGATCTGGAGCTCATGAACGACTATTTGCTCTTTATTCTGAACCTCACATCTATATTATTATGAGTCATACTGCGAGTGCCGATGTTGAGACCTCACACCGGGAGCCATCCCCATACATGCCGTTCTTATCCTCAAGCAGTCCACCACTGTACCATCATTTTAGTCCAGGTTCGGAAGATCTACAAAGATTTGGGGACTCCTTATTTTTTGGTACGTCATCTGAAGGTGGTAGTCGGAGCTCCCAAATTTCCAACTTGAATGATGAGCCTTCCCATGCAGAATACGGGGAGGCATATGAGGAGGAGGAGAACGTGAATACCGACCACCACACAACTAAGGCTGGCAATTCGTACGTGTTGGGTCATTATCATGTCGACACAATAGTGACATGACCCATTAAGGTCCGACACGAACACGATCTATTAAGAGTATGCTCGACACGAACACGATATGACCCATTAAGCCTCAAACACTAACACAACACTGACACGACATGAATACGACATTGACCTGTTAAGAATCCGATCTGATAACTGATGAGTTCATATTCTCACTCATTATTGGTTTGATTTATCTTTGTTTTTCATTGCATTTTCTTTTGTTTTAGTTATTTTTATTGCATGAATCACTCTAGGAGGGTATTGCGCTTGTAGTGGTGTATTTTTGTAGGTTTTAGTTCTAATTCACAGTACATCCATTCCGAAAGTAGTGACGTGCAAGAGTAGCAGTGAAGAATTTCTCCACACAAGGAATTCGGGCTATTGGAGTATGGCATTGGATAGAGCTTTGAGTTAGCTTTCCAACGCAATTGGAGTCGGGTCAATCAGAGTTCGGGAGTAAACGTTATGGCCAAAACCGTGAGAGCGCGCAGAATCGGTCGACGCAGCAGTCCCAGCGGTCGATATGAATTCACGTCGATCGATGCAAGACCCACATCGATCAACACGAATATTTTTGGCGAGATTCTGGAAGTTTTTCATGAATCTTGGGCGAGATTTGGTCAAAATTGAAGAGATATATCATACTAGAAGCCCTGAAGACTCAAGATTAATGATATACTCATTATAGGACATGGAGATATAGATATGCATCAAATCTACTCCTATCTTCTATAGAATTCAGCCTTGTAAAAGCACATAAAAACACTATAAATACCCCTCTAGGCTAGTTTATTCAGTGGATTTCACTCCCTATATGAATATTAATTCATATATCCTTCTCAACCTCAATTTCTGTAGTTAGGATTTTATTTTATTTTATGCACTTTTGAATTTATGTTTTTATTTTTAATGCAAGTTTATTTTAGTTTAATTATGTCTTTTATTTCTAGGGTTTGATATTATTTTGAATGCATGTTTAGGATTAATTAATTATGTTCATGATTCTTGTGTTTATTTTATATAACTCTAGATTAATTCAAGGACCGAAATGTGACGATTGATTTAGATGTCTAGCTATTGATAGAAGGACCGAAAATTGAATATTGATAGTGAGATTAGGAATGCATGATATACTCTATACTGTCCAATGAGATGTATTAGACTGTAGGAATTGAACTGATTTGTTTATGAGATTGACTAATTTGGTGTTCTTGAGACCGAAATGAGATAGTCACTAGTTAGTAATCTAGGTTATATTGGCCCGCCCAAAGAAATTTATCATAATTGCAGTATTCCACCTGTTAATTTAATTGGTTCTTGCATGTTATCCATAATAAGATTTCTTCCCTAGGATTTGTGTTTCGTTTTATTTAATTTAAGTTTATATTTTATTTTATCTGCCTAGTTTAATAAACCAAACCTGATTTTGAATTAGTCAAACAATTAATCTGAAGCTGTGGTTTAGTACATGAGACTATTTTGCATATCTTTTCTCTGTTGGTTCGACATTCGAGTATAAATTTATTTGACCACTATATTTGCAATTAATCTGGTAGAAATATCAGTGATCAATAACACAAACACGATATTAACCTGTGAAAAGTGTTTAATTAGGTTGATAAATGATAAAATAGTAGTAATAATAATAATAAAATAAAAAATGTTATTTATTAATTTCTTAGTGGGTAACACGGATACGAACACGACGCAAAACACGATACATTATCGAATAACACGAACACGACCTGAACACAACACGAACACGACACAAAAACTTCGTGTCCTTATTGGGTCAACACAATAGTGATACGAACCCATTAGGACTCAACAATAACTCATTATTATCGTGCGGGTTCGTGTCGGGTTATCATGTCGTGTCAAAAATTGCCTCCTCTACACATAACAGGTGACAGTTGTGTTGTTGACTCTAATGATGAAGAGTGACGAGGAATCCGAGGAGGAGTCAAGCGATGATGAAGATTTCAACTATTCTGTTGTTGCATTAAAGAATTTTACGGTTGCTGAATTTTTGCATGGATTCGATTAGTGGACGGAATGAGTGCCTTTATATCCAATCTTATGCCAACCCATCCTCTCCCAGATTCATGTCAAATAGAAGGCGATCTAAATAATTGGCTAGTTCCAATTATTTCATTGGATTTATAATATGAATGACAACAATCAACCACTTGCCCAAAAACTTTACATGGAACAATAATCCACAAAATTTAAATAAGCATAAATATAAGTATTACATATTTATTAAAATAAATAAAATCTATATAATTTAATTATTACCTCATCTGCATCATACCAATCCTTTGATGTCGAGACATCGGCCCCTCGAATAAATTGCAAGACAATAGGAGAATAATTGTCTGTCTTGATTTCTTTCATTATATCCTTAAAAAAAATTACAACAAACACCATAAGTATTGAAATAATATAAATCAAAATAAATAAACAAGGGATGAAATTGACTTACAAAAAATTGAGGTATGACAAAACGTGTTCTAGGGGGTGCACTCATCTGCTTGATTTGTGTCCATCACTTAATAACTGTGGAATCAAGTGGGGATCTCATATTTTCAACATGGGTGAACTAAGTCTGTGTCAGGTGGAACTCATGACTATTAGGGTTAATAATTTGGTATGCCTTAGGCCGAAAACTCTAAAGTCATGATAACTGTAATAAGCAGTAGTAGTGATTCCGGTCGGACATCCATCTCCTACCTACACACAGAAAAATTATAAGTTTGTGACAAACTGTATGAAGTAAATAACATAAATAGCTTATAAAAACATGAATAACATATCGTCAAAGGCAAGGTGTCCCTGACGTGCAATGCTAGCTCGACATTATAAGTGTTGATGTAGGGGGCTGAAGACTCGGGTATATCTAAAGGGATTGAGGTGACATGTATGTCATCAACTGGTTGTGCTGAACTATGTCTGTGACGCTGATCGTCAGGACGACTGGACCTACTACGCCTACCAGTCTCCACTGAACTATGCCTGCGGGGCTGATGCACTGGCCTCTAATCCTGCTCTTGATCGTGATGACTAGCCTCGCTGCGTGCACGGTCCTGCTCAAGTCTCCGGCTCCGACTACGACTATGGCTAGACTCCACAACATCATCCTGACGCCTGCATCCAGCACCACGAAAGAAGTCCGAAACAACCCGACTCAACTGCGGGATAACTCTCTCCATGAAAGAAGTTCGAAACAACCTGGCACTGCAACATTCACTGCAGTAGTCACAATAGCTTATACTATATCCCGGATCAGAGCCATCAATCTCCATGATCCACAAAATCTTCTAGATACACTAGAGTCCCCACTCGATGAAGAACTATGTCGTGTAGGACGAGTGCACCTACGAGATCCTCTGGAGCCTTGTTCATAACCCTCACGTGGCCCATGGGAATGAGGTTAATCCTTCTGATGCCCTTGATTAGCATGATGGCCCAAACCCCCTGATCATCATGTCCTCCTCCTGCACGGGCTGCTCGACGATGCAGAATAGAGAGACCGTCATCTCGTCTCCTCACTGGGCGTACTAGATTGTCAGCAATTCGGAATGTAACGCCAATGGGGTTCTGCAACTGAGTAGACTCATAATATGCACTCCTTTCCTCCTCAGTAGAATGATGTAGAACAGACAATGATGCGAGCTGCAATAAAAAATAATTCTTAGTAAAAATATTTCAAAATCTATAAATATTTATAGAAATTACTTACATTCGGATCAGCAAAAAAAGCACTCCAATTCTTAGCCTCCGACCTGGTAAGCTTCCAATTCAAATATCTCGGAATAACCCTCGGATTCTTCACTATAGCACACTCAACTCCCAATATCGGAATGACCTCATAAGCCCAGACCTACAAAAATAAATGTCCCAATTAATTAAATTATTTCACAACAAGAAAACACTGAACATTATAATGCTTTATCTGCAAAGCCCAAATCGGGCCCCCTAGATGAAAGTTTTGTCCAAGCTCAAAACTGTGGTGGAAACATACGCAATATAATGTTCTAATGACCGATATGCATATGCACCCCATGTGAATCCACACCAAAGAGCCCACCCATCAACTAATGCATATGTCCGAATACCCAAGGACAAAATACCATAATGCTAATATATTAGCAACCTTCAAGTACAAGTCATGACAGACAATATCCCCATGACTCAATCTTACGCTTCTCTGAATACCCAAGGACAAAATACCATAATGCTAATATATTAAAAACCTTCAAGTACAAGTCATGACAAACAATATCTACTTTCTTATCCTTGAATAGGGATGACAATTCTCTCGCACTAATAGACTTACCACCACAAAACTGTCTAAGCACTGTAGTACTAGCTGGGTCATAATTAGCTGATACATCAAAACTACTAGATCCGAACATAAATCCAATAACTAAGGCAAACTCCATCATTGAGAATCGAATATGTTGCCCACCAATAAAAAACTATAACTCAAATGAGTTGGGAGACCTAATTTGGTAACTTAATAACTCTAACAGTGGTTGAGAAATACTTGGACCCTGATTTTTTCAATATAATAAATTACCAAAATGTCCATTCTTAAACTATTCCACCAACTGAGCACCTCCTACAGACCGTAAAGTTACATCTATGCAATCTAATATCGGAACCTTAGTGCATAGGTTAATTTTACTAGATGCACCGTGTATGTCAGCTCTAATCCACTCAATCTGCACATATAATACCATCACAAAAACTACTTTTAAATTAACACTATAAAATTAATAAATTCCAAATAATCAACCGAAACAATTAACACAAATAAATTAACAAACATTTCATCAATTAACACACACACATAAATCAACTCAATCCAATCAATTAATACAAATAAAATAACAAATATCTCATCAATTAACACACAAGAAAAAATCAACCCTATCCAATTAATTAACACAAATAAAATAACAAATATTTTGTCAATTAACACACAAGCATAAATCAACCCAATTCAGTCAATTAATACAAATAAAATAACAAATATTTAATGAATTCGTACATGAATTTCATCAATTAACACACACACAATTCATCCCAATTTAAAGCATAAATCATCTCAAAACACTCACATTATTTCATGATTCCTCCAAAATATTCAACAAATCAAAATCAAATAAATTTTTTAAAAAAAATTTACCCAATTTACAGCGGCTATGGCAAACGAGGAGGGCGACGGCGGTGGTGTGTGCACGGCTCGGCAAATGGCGATGGCGACGGCTCAACGAGGGGGAAGAGAAAAATTCGATGGAAAGAAGGGGACCAATGTAGGGTTTCAAATTTGATAAATAATATTTTTAACTAACTTATTATTATTATTATTCCGATATCTAAAATTTAAATTCATCTGAAAAGTAATTTTTGACTAAATTCAAAAGATGTACATGAAAGTGGCCAAAATTGATAAGTGTTTTATCAGATTGACTATTCCAATTTTTTTTCCTTATAATATTCCCATTTTCATTGTTAAAAATGTCTCATTTCGAGAAGAAAATTGAAAATTTTGGAGTGAATGATGAACAAAGAAATTAGTCCCATTTCTGTATTAAATCTTGATACTTAAGTAGAGCAAAATTGTAGATCAATCGCTCAAAATAAAAAGTAAAGAGGTTTTGTTAGTGTAGTCCATGCATTCATACGAAAATTACAGGTAAAAAGAAGCAATTCATGGAATTTATGATATGATTTGCTGAAAAGCTTCAACTTTTGAGAGGGGGGTGGTGGGGGTGGCTAGCTTTCGGTTCCATGGTGCCAAGTTGTCACACAGTCATCACCCAGCCGACTCCTGAGTCAGAGTGTCGGCTTACTTGTCTCATTCGCCATTCTTAATTATTACTTTCCATTTTCCTAGAAACCCCATATCTTTAAACACTAAACTTAATTCCTGCAAATCTTTATTTTTGTTAGAAATTTTCTAACACTCACTGTTACATCCCCACCACCTCCACTTTCTTGTATGTATATGCGTATGTATATATAGAGTTGGGATACAAACGTCATTTCCTCTTCGTTTGTCTGAATCTTGCTCTGTGTTCTGATCTTACTCTTCCATTTTGTCTGCAAGAACGCTGCTTTTCTGGCTTTCAGGTTTGATTCCGCTGCTGCAAACTTATTGCTTTATGTGTATGTATATGTATATGATGAGCGCTCTGACACACACACACACAATGAGTGGTGCCGATTTGAATGTAAAATTGTGATGCATTGACTTTGGTAAGAAGGTTGACTTTTTTTCCTTTTTTTCCTTCTTTCCATTACTTTCTTATTATGCAGGGATGAAATAGTTGTTGTGCATGCAAATTTGTGTTTATGTGGTTAAAAGTTTTATTGCAAGTGATTTGATCTTCTTTGCCTTTGCTAATTGAGGAATCTGATAATCTGAACTTTCAAACTTGGGATTTTCTGTTTGCTGTTACAGTACTCTATCAAGCTTTGGATCATCAAATTTGTGATATTGGGTCCCTGATTTATTAAAGTTTTGAACCTCTGGCACTGATTGTGGGGGAAATGGATTTAAGGCGAAGTTCAGCAGATGAATCCGGACATATAGTTTCTCCCAGTATTGCCTCAGCTCTAGTTTCAGCAGTTCTTGAATGGATGCTGATGTTTATGATTTTTGTTGATGCTAGTTTGGCCTATTTAGTTACAAGGTTTGCCCGCAGTCACCGTTTACGAGTACCATGTTTGTTGTGCTCGAGGTTAGATCATGTCTTGGGGAATGAGAGAGCTGGTTTTCACTGGGGATTAATCTGCCACGAGCACAAATCGAAGATATCTTCCTTAGTTCATTGTCAACTCCATAACAACCTTGTTGATGTTCATGCAATCTGTGAGAGTTGTTTCTGCTCATTTGATTCAATTAATATGTCCAATGTTGGGACATACAGATTACCAGTTGGTCAGCTGGGATCTGAGCCATCTCATGATGATCTTGCTCTAGTTGAGTCGTCTGATGAACATAACGTTGGCTTGTCGTCCATGAGAACATGTGCATGCTGCAATGAGCAATGGATTCCTATGCCTAGCACCCAGAAGATCCAGAGAAGATCAATTGACAATGAAGGAGGTGATCTTGATGCACCATCATCCATCAAGCATACGCGTAGTGGGGATGTGGTGTGGAAGATCATGGAGAAACCAACCCGATTAGAACAAATACGGAGCAAGGATGCTGATCCACTGCCTTATGTGGAATATTCACAGATCAAGGATACTTCAGATTCTGAGTCAGAAGGTCCATTGTTGGATACTGAGAGTGCTACTGTGCTTATTCGTGAAATGGAAACTTCAGGCCGAGAATCAGTGCCTAAGTGTGTCTCTGCAGAACCTCAAATTAATAGTCTAGCTCTGGAGAAGTTGATACATCCAGATTCTCCCATCAAATCTTTGCCTTTTGAATCAGAGAGGCCTTCTTGTTCCCACGATAATGTAGAATCTGAGGCACCTCGCGGGCTTGGGTTGGAGGAACTTAATTGGCAGCAAGCTGGCAGTGCTAGAGATGTTCATCCTTCTCCGAATCCAGATGGGACTCACTCTGTTGATTCAAAGCAGACTAGTAAGTCAAATGTGTACTGCATGTCTAAATGCATTTGCAATATCTATATTTTGTAATGCATTCATGCTTTCAGCAGAAACTGGTGAACAATCTACATTCTAGTCAAGCTATTGAGTAAGTAAACATGGAGAAAAAGAGTATGGTTGGAATTGTGGATGCAATAGGTGTCAGGCATCATCACTTGGAAATTTAATCATTTTTACCTTTAATATTTATTTCAATATATAAAAAATGAACATAGTCAGCCATTTCATTTTCTGTTTAATTGACAACCTGCAATTCTAGGCATTCTGTGTCCTTTTTTTTCTTTTTTCTTTTCCATCATTTGTTTTATTTTGTGCTACTGGGAAGAAACAATCATCCACTTCTCATTGATCATTTCTTTCGATCTTCGATCTTTAAGTTTTATTATGTTGCATTGTCTGCTTGCTTATCTGTTACTTTCTGCAGGTGATGCTACTATTGTCATTGAGTTGGAGAAAGAAGTTCATGTTGAATCTACAGAAACTTCTAATCAAGAAATCGACTCCACATGCACAGATGAGTCATGGAAGCAAGTGAAGACAGAATGTCAGGAAAATTCTAGGATTGGAAGCGACTCCATTCCACAAAATGAAATTCAAATGGATTTAAAACCTCATAAAACTGAGACTAGTTTACAGACGGCTGGCCCTCTAGATCTTGGTGATGCTTATAGATTAGCTGTAGGCACGAGAGGTAGACAGTTGTCCGGAAAATTAGAACTACAACGGTCTATAACGGATAGAGTTAGCGAGGATTTGAAGCTCTTGCTATCACAAATATCTGCTGCTAGAGGGCTTGATTTGCCCTCAGCTGATATGAGTCCTAAGGTGTCTGCAAACACTGAAGATTTTAGAACAGTGGATGCTTATTCTGTGACCGGAATGCAATTTTTTCACAGAAGGATCTCTCTTGAAAGAAATGAGTCTAATTTATCTCTTGATGGGAGCATTGTCAGTGAAATCGAAGGTGAAAGTGAGGTAGAACGACTAAAACGACAGGTCGAGCACGATAAGAAAATTCTGGGCTCTTTGTACAGAGAACTGGAGGAGGAGAGAAATGCTTCTGCAATTGCAGCTAATCAAGCAATGGCCATGATCACAAAGTTGCAAGAAGAGAAAGCAGCCTTCCATATGGAGGCGCTGCAGTGCGTAAGAATGATGGAAGAACAAGCCGAGTACGATGGTGAAGCACTGCAGAAAGCCAGTGTGCTTCTTGCGGAGAAGGAGAGACAGATTCAGCAGTTTCAGTTTGAGCTTGACATTTACAGAAATGGATTTGGGGATATGCCTTCATCAAAGAACTTTGTCGAGCCGGGGCCTGAATCTGAAGCAGATGTATTGAAGGAGCAGATATTAGAAGCAAATTCTGGATACAATGATTCAGACATTAATAAATATGACATTATCAAAAGAGTTGATGGATCACCAAAGATGTTGGATGGGGATATCAATACCTTAAAGATGTCGTTGCGTCGGTTTGAAGATGAAAAACAATGTATTTCAGAGTGCTTGAAAATGCTGGAGGAGAAACTCTTGATATTCAACAAGAGTGAAGTCTCCTCTGACATAACTGTTCAAGGTTTTTCAACCGAGGAAGCTCTCGAGGCAAGTTCTTCGGGCCAGTCTGAGTTTGTTGGCATTTCTGAAGAGAATGGAGGGACAGAAAAGAATCATCTGAAACGAGATAAACTCATGCCAAAAGATCTATCTGGATATGAGAGCTCTCAACTTGAAAAAGAAGAACCTGGTAAATTTGGCCAACATGTTAATAAAGACGTCGAATTAGCTGCACTTAGACACGAGCTTTCTATTATAAACAGCAGATTAGAGGCACTTGAGGTGGAACAAAATGTTATTGAGTGTTCGATTAATGCACTCGAAAAGGGAAGTGAAGGGCTTGAATTCATTCAAGAAATAGCTGCTCGTCTGCATGAGTTGCACTCAGCTCATATTATTAAAGAAAAGAAGACTCAACATGAAGGTCACATGACTACATGCATTTAAGGTATGCTCTAGATACTGACATACATTAAACTTAAATCGAGGCATACCTTGCATTTGCCTATTAGCTGTTTTTAACAAACTGCACTGTCTCTCTGCCTGTATATACAACTGCTAAGATTTGTTTAGTCTGGGGTCAAACTTTCAACTTTTCATTAGGTTACGAATCAAGCCATATTAGCTGATTAGCCTTATTGAATGTCTCTAAGATGATTCCAAATGAGGCAAAGTTGCAAATTAACAATTTGGAGAACCAAAGGAAATATAATTGTGGCTCTAGCTTGTGACTTTGTAGCACTCATGCATTCGTAGCTCGTTCGTTTCATAAGAAACCTCTCTGTCTGGATTGAGGAGAGCACTTTAATGGAAGCATAAAATTGTGAGTTTGAAACCTCTGCTAGATGTAACTCCATTGGTAATCAAACTGCTAGTGTTGGGACTCTTGAGTTGCTCACTTTGATAATCACAAGTAACAAACTTCAAGATTAGTTACTCTATCACTGTCCCCCACTTTGGAGCACAAGTAGTTGAGCGCTTTGCCTATGATGCTAACTTATGAGCTGCATCATTTGAAGGGTAGCTTTTCATTCTTTCTTTGTTTTGTTTTGTTTTTAACATTTCTTGCTATGGGTATGGTACATATAGAGATCTGATTAACTGTCTTGTTTATCTGATAAAATAGTGAATTCATGCATTTCTTGATTCTGATAAACATGTGTTTTCCCAGATTGTTGATGACAGAAGATTAAGTCTTGGGATGCAGGGAAGGAATCTGTTTTTTTTTTTTTTTTTTTTTTTAATGTTTCCGAAGATATGAGGGAGCTGTATATTGAGTTGTGTATAGTTTCATTTCTTTTCCTTTTTCTTCCTTCCATCCTATATAAAGGATTTATAATGGCACCATTCTCATAGATTTTCAGTTTGGTAGATTAATTTATTGATGAACTGCCTGTTATTGATGGGTTTTTACAGTTGGATTTTGTATTTGAATGTTTGTGTTGCTCTACATATTTGTTTCATTCTGCAATAGTTTGTTATACATTTGTAAAATTAATTTTGTACTCTGTGTTGCACCGTATTACATCGACATGGGAAAATTATCTTTATTTTTTTAAATTAATTATTATTTATATAATATTTTAATTTTTTCTAAATATATAAACTTAAAAAATCAATCATTAGAATTGAAAATAATTCTCAAACCATCTCATAAACCAAATATTAGAATTAAAAATGATTTCTAAATTCAAACACATCTATTTCTTTTACTATAAAATTCATATCCAAAGTGATTCTAAACGCCTAAGACGACTCACACTCATAACTAATGATATATGAAAAAAAACAAAAAAGTTTGTTTACAAAATTTTGGCAAGCTACATCAATTCTTCATCGCCATAAATTTGCTCTCGTCATAAATTTAAAACAAAATCTATAATTTGTAATATATTTTGATAATTTTTCTTATAATATATATAAGTGTGTGTGTGTATAGGGTGAGAATAGGTCGGATTAACCGACAAGGGTCTTCGGCCTAACCTATCACAGGCCATGCCTATTTTGTAAATAGAATAAGGCTTATGCTATTTAATAAACCTATTTAATTAAGCATACTTGGGCCTAAGCTCGAAAATAAGCCTATTAAACATAACAGATTGACCCATTTAAATAATCATATATTATATAATTACTTAAATATATATTATCTAAAATTAAAAATATTTTTTTATTTAGAAATAAAAAGTATATTGAATAAATCAATTGTTAATAAAAATATATTTATACTTTAAAAACAAAATATAAATTATAAATTTGAAGTAGGCTCAAATAAGTCATACTCCCTCCGTCCCAATTTATTAGTCCCACTTTCCTGTTTGGTTTGTCCCATTTATTAGTCTCATTTCCTAAAATGGCAAACTTTTTCACACTCACCAATAAAATATTAATTCCACCACACTCACAAACATTGGTTATTGTGCCATTTCGAAATGGGACTATTAATTTGGGACAGAGGGAATATATAGCTAAAAAAAGCCTACTTCATTCAAGATGTCAAATTTACAAAAAGGCCTACTATAGATTATAGGGTTCAGATTTCTTCAAATTATAACAGATTTACTGAACCAAAGACTAGCTCGGTCCGACCTATTCTCACCCCTACCTGTAAGTTATAATAATAGATATATGCAGGTTGTTTGTGTTTAATATGTAACTAGGATTTCAGTTGTGTGTTGCACGAAATTATAAGATTTAGTATTGTAACAAAAATATAAATGTGAAAACATTATTTGTACTTTTAGTAAGTCAATGTATTTCATAATCATAATATAAATGTGAATATTATATACATAATAGTTGTGCGTATATAAAAGTGCTCAATAATTTTCCAACTCAAGATGCAAATGGTTAAAACTTTTTGTTTATGGCTAATAAGTAATTAATCGAGAAGGGATTGAAATCACTGAATTATGATTTAATAACAAAATGCTTAATTACTAAAATGAAAGTTTACATCATAAATTTCTAAAGACTTCCTTGTACACAACAATTTGAGTAGAAGTTTCTTCGATGTCACAGAATTACAAATTAAGATTTTAAGACCCCCAACTCATTTTGATGTTTGACCTTGACTTTTATTGATTGCCATGACATAAAAAGCATGATCCGTTGTAGTCATTTTTCCCTTTTGGCTTGATTGGAGTCTTAAACATGAATTTCTATCCCATATACTCCCTCCGTCCCATATGTTTAGACATATAAGGAATGGCACATGAACCAATGTGTATTAGTGTAGAAGAATTAATATTTTATTGGTGAGTGGGAAAAATGTTGCATTTTTAGGAAATGTGTCTAATAAATGAGACGGACGAAAAAGGAATATGTGTCTAATTCAATGGGAAGGAGGGAGTATATTGTTTGGACGCCCATGAAAGCTCTCTTCATTTTTAACAAAATTTGCAACCGTCTTTTCTACAATTTAAATGCATTATCTTTCCCACAAACTCGAAGTAGTTCCATTAATCTCATTCAATATATCAACAACCAATCTATACATATTATTATATAACAACATAATAATTAAATTTTTTTATAAAAATAGGCATATATCAATTTTATGCATTTTAAGATTTTTGTACCTCATATTACCACATTTATCAGTTATGTTGTATTTCTTGTAGTGGAAGCTTTAATATTGCTTTTGACAATTTCTTATTGCATAACTTGCATGAATATAAAATCAATTATCCTCCATGTCAACATTTACTACTTTCCCAACAATCCAAAAAGTTCCAATCTAAAATTTAAAAAATATAACGTCTTTATATAATTAATAAATGTAAACATGTTATTACGAATATACAAATACAAATAATATATAAAACCTCATTAGTAAAGAATAATTCTTCAATTATTTTCATCTTGATAGCATCCTCTCCATGGTTTGTTATGCAGGAATTAGATTTATCAATTATGATTGTGCTCAAATAAGTTGTTATGACTACCCTATAATTTATTATAGAATTATTATCTTGTTGATAAAAGTGATTTTATGTCATCATTTTAAGTATACTACCTTAATTTAAAATCTGAAACTTCCATAATATGTACATTTATTGTGATTCACAAAATAAGCACTTAAGAAATTGTGTACATTAATTTTGACTCGACATGCACATATGTTAATTCTATATGATCTTAGTTAACAAATAAATACCATTAAATCTGAATTATAAAATGTATATCAATACCTTGGCTACATGTTTGACTTTTCAAATTGCACAAGGACTATATTAGATGCTTGTTCTTTTTCATCAAAAGATTGTAAGAATTGATCAACATAGTTATCCCATACGTAATGTGCAAGTAATCATTCTCCCTCTTAAAAATTATAAGAAGTTCATAATTTTATTGTATTAGTATATTGTATTATTTTATTTAAAATTAGAGCATTTCTTACACAATATCTTGTAGAATGAGATCAGTTTGCCTCTTCTTCACTCCATGCTAGTGCTATAGTTTGAGCAATTGGTTTGTGCAACATCACGCCAATTATAAATGTTGCAAATTAAGCAAAAGAACTTTCATAATTGCATTGCAAATACTTCAAATATAAGTGATAGAGATTTATTGCTTACCAAATAATTCCCCATCTCTACCACCTCTAAATTCTGAATCTCATCAAAAGTTTAAATATATATACTTTGAAAAATCTTCCTCTATCAATTTTTTCACATCAATTTCAAAATTAAATTTTATTCTGAACTCATGTGTGTTGTTTTTGTATCTTTTTACGTATGGATGACCATGAAGTTTTTGATGCCATAAACTACTCCTTCCATTATTGGTGATTGCCATGAATCTTCATGAATATTTGATGTATTGTAACAGATATTCTTTCATGCTGGTATACAAAATGAAAACAAAATATGTTTTAGTTAATAGTTTTATATTTATTTATACATGAAACATGTTATAATTTGTAAGTACCTTTGTGTTATGAGCTATGTTTTCAACACTAATCATTTCGATTTTACTCTTTGGAGATGTTACCCCTTAAGTCCGAACAAATCATAGTTTGATGGCTACATTAAACTTCATCTTAGTAGGATTAGGATGCAGTTCTTCTTCGATGGTGCACCACATTGACGATACCTTTGATGGTTTGCTCTCCATATCTTTGAGTTACTTGCAAATCAAACTGCAACAATACATTAATTAATTACTATATACAGAAAAAAAATGGAATGAAATCAATGTATAATAACTTTTGAAAGAAAACAACATTAATTTTTGCTTAGAAAATGATGTTTTGACCTTCAGTTGCAAAGAAAGTGCTTGAGTAATTTGTTGGAGAGAAGAGTTTTTAATTGTAGATTTTATAAATTCATCTCTACGAAAAAGAGGATGATATTGGGCGGATTTTTTTAGTTTTCGTGTAAAATTTCAAATCTCAGAATTTTGAAACTTTAATTTTAATCTTTCAACCAATAAAAATGATTATTTAAGATTTCAGAATCTTGGAGTTTGAGTTTGCTTTCTATACTAATATCGGTGTCTACTATTTTACTGACTTATGCCAAGATTTTAATAAAATTTTTAAATATAATTCTATCCTCAAAATGAATATAACTTGAAATGAAAGTGAAATTAACATGAAATGAAAATTAAAGTGATGTATTGCAAGTCTTCATAAGATTGGGCGCGAATTTTGTTTATGCTACATTACATTGACTGCAGTGATTTATTATATTTAGTAGATTTTTAGAATTTGTACGAGCATAAATTATTTGTCATAGTGGATGTTTATTACATATTTTATATGGTTTGCATTTATTTCAAAGACTAAATTTTATTTTAAAAATGAATTTGTGTTAAATAAATATGAATCTACAATATTCATCTAAAAATTAATGATCAAAATTAAAATCTTTTTTGAAATCTCATGTTTAATTATTTTATAAATCGTACTTTAGCAATTAAACATAACAAAAATTATATTTTATTTTTTAATCGTTAATGTTTTAATCTCAACCGTTCATACTATTATAATTCATTCATATTTAATACAAACTTTAATTTTCATATTTATTCATATCTCTATTTCATCATGTGATAAAAGATGAATGGTCAAATACATCTATTTAATATTGTAAATGGATAAAATCTCTTATACCTTGAAGATTTGTGGTTTTCACACATGTTTATTGATATTTTGTAGTCTGAACTATTTAAGGTTATCAATTTTTATTTTTATTTTTTTAATACAAATAGTTATTCATTTGTTTTATCCCATACAGCAACAACTTCAACTGAAATTCTCAAGTTTAGGAAAACAAATATACTAGGATTACCTATTCGGAACGCAGATTAATCTTACACCAAAATTTTCTAATATTTTATATTACATAGTCTATGATGTAGTTTGTATTGACCTCTTTATTGCAGTTCAAGTAATTGAGAACCTGCAGCAGTCAAACAAAGACATGCATCATGCATCATGAATCATCTTATAATAATATTAATCTCTTCCATCAATCAAACAGAAGCAAATCTCTATACCTGTTCCATGGTCAACCTGTAATCAGGATCTTCATTGAGACAGCTCTCGGCGGCCAACACCATCCAGAATAGTTGGTGGACATCATGGGACTCCAAAATCCTTGTGTCAATCAGGTCTGGATAGTTTTTGGTTTCAAGAAGTGGCTTTGCCTGTGTAAGAAAGATGGATGGATCACAACTACAAGTTGATTATGTTGCCGTTGTCGTCGTAGATCAGCAGTTTCAAAAGATTGATGCAACAACTTACCCATCCAACGAGACTTTTCCCACCAGCTATCTCGTCTGTGGTCCTTAATCCAGTGATGAGTTGCAGCAGCAGCACTCCGAATGAGTAGACATCCGTCTTCGTCGACATTTTGCCACATTCTGCATACTCTGGTGCCACATATCCCAGTGTGCCCACCACTCCAGATGAATTGGCTGCCTCATCCTGCTGCTGTTCTTTGGCTAGCCCAAAATCCCCCAGCTGAGAGTTGAGGATGGATGAATAAATCAGTGGTTGATGAAAGGATGATCAAAGCATTGGATTGGATTAGATTAAAATCACACCAGTGGTTCATAGTCATGAGTGATGAGGATGTTGCCTGGCCTCACGTCTCTGTGTACGATGTTGCAGCCGTGCAGATATGCCAGGCCTTTAGCCGCTCCCCTTGCAATCTTCATCCTCTGCTCCCAGTTCAGAGGCTTCGAGCCATCTGAAGCATTTTCAAGAATCAAGAACGTCTCAAGAAACAAATCAAGAAACAATTGCAGATGTTCCACTACCTACCTAACAAGCTATGTTCCAGTGAGCCATTGCAGATGTATTCATAAACAAGTAATCTTTGAGTTCCATGAGCACAAGATCCCAACAGCATGACTAGATTTTGGTGTCTTGCTTGGCTCAGCACATACACTTCAGACTTGAACTCCTTCTCCCCCTGAAGGCTGGCGGCCTTGAGCTGCTTCACGGCTATTTTGAGGCCGTCTTTGAGCTTCCCCCTGAAAACAACCCCAAATCCACCTTCTGATAAGTAATTCTTTCTTGAGAAACCGTCTGTCGCCTCATCAAGCTCTGCATAAGTGAAGTCCCTGTGGCAGGAAATTTCAGGCCTTCTGTTGTTGCACACAGAGCAAACAGTATTCTCAAACTCCTTGGGCTTATAATGCTTGTATATCCCCTTGAGCTTTAGACTCTCCGGCATGGTGCAAGCCTGATCCTTGAGAGCTGCTGGTTGGTTTCTGTTGGGCTCCAGCAAACCACAAGCTGAACCTGAAACCTGGGAAGAAGAGCAAGGTGCTGCTTCTGCTTCTTCTTCTACTTCTTCTGCAATGAACAACAACACTAATATATTACACAGACAGACAGGCAAACAGACTGACAGACAGAAGCAATGCAAGTGAAGGGAAGCATGGATCACTTGTGGGAGATTCATAAGATGGAAGCATTTCATGGTACGAGACTTGTTGGCTGATGGGATGTCTAATTGGTACAATGGTGTTGTTACTTTTCATGCATGATATTCCACATGAAACCCTGTCCAGAAAGTATTGCTTTTCTTTCTTCATCTCCCTGCAACAGCAGCAGCAGCCATACATCACATATTTGTATACCTTAGAACCAAGTGATGAATGATGATGAATCATCAGTAATTTACCTGTCCAAGATAATCCAGGTGGCCCCCAACCTTTTCACCGCCCTCACACCTCCAACCTTACGAGATGAACACAAGGCTATCTCCACACTCACTTTTACCTATTTCAGTTTCACCACCATTTTTATTCATGCAATTTGCAGTTGCTATTTCGATTAATAATTAACTAGATAATAAATATTAAAATAGAGAGCAAGTCAAAGTCCCTCTACTTGTATGATTCACATCAGAAAATATTTGTTTCCTAGCAACCAAAAAAGTAATGGAAAAGAGATGTTTACCTTTCTGTGTGATAGAAGATTGTCTTGCAGCTTGATGACTCCAGCGTTTTGCTTGTATTCATCCCTTTTTCTTCTCCGCTCTTCCTCCAACAATTTTCTATTCGATCCAACTATTTTATTTGGATCCTCTTTCCCCTTGTAACCCCCTGGAATACATCTTCTATTCATGAATAAATTTATTTTCACTTTCACTAATGTCAATATGAATCATGAGAGAGGGAGAGAGAGGCTTACACATTTTAGCAGCAGAAAGGAAAGAGGAAGCAGAAGGGTTAATAAGTTGGAGGAGTCCAAGAAGAATAAGGTCATCACCAGGGTTGAGAGGCAAAGCATTCACCAGCCATTTCATCTCACTCCAACTCAAATCTATGCATGTTTGTATCAACACCACCTTCTGCATCTTTGATGACATTTTCTCAATTATAACTCATCATAAACAAAATTTCTTGCAACTTTTTCTCGACAAATTTCTTTTTCTTAATTACTTCATACTCTGTGTGTGTGTGATTTGGCCACAGTCTGAGGCTGTAGTTAAAAGCAAGGCATATTACAACTTGAAATATAAAACTTGAATTCTAGGCTTTTCATTCGGCATTAAATAATGAATTAAAATATGGGTTTCGAACAAAACAAAGCAAATATTTTGGATTTACATGCAAATTCTCAACACTCATATTGTTAAGACAAATAATTAATCCCTGTTTCCCAGCCCATTTCATCCTGTTTCCAGCCCCCTATTTCTTGCCTCTATTTTGTCCTGGGCAAAAAATGAACCAAACCAAAGAAACTGTGTTAGATTCATACCCAAATTCAATGAATTGTAAATGAAAAGTTGGTGCAAAAAAAACTTACAGATTCTTCCGGATGTATTACAGTTTTCAAGCATGGGCAAATATATAATATGTCAAACAATTAAACCAGCATAATATAATGGCCTTGTTTCTCCTGAAAGAAGTTAAGTAATAATGGCAGTTAAAACTCAAATAAACCCATATATGAAATTTTCAAGAATAAAATCATCTGTTGTAGAACTTAGAACATACAACTCGAACAGTTGATACAATTTAAGTCTGGAAAATCATTTTCAAACATAGAGCAAATTCACATTCCATGTACAAGAATAGATATATACAAATACAAACACATCTATTAATACAAGAATCATCGAAAAAGAATTATTGTGAGTATCTATCTTTTTACAGAAGCAAACCCAGATCTCAAGAGTTGGCAGTACAAGTAACAGACAAAGCACCCACTCCATTCTTCTTCAATCCTCAAATCTTGTTTGTTCAGGCTGCACTCAAACAGTTCTCCCAGGTTCCGTATTTCGAGCTGAAGGTTCCACCGCCACTTTGCTGTGCATACTCAGAAATAACACCACGAGCACAATTGTCCCAAGTTCTGGCTATTTCCCCAAGTGACATTGGCTGTGGAAGGCTTCGAAGAGAGATGCTAAATCTTGATTTCGCCTTTATGGAGAGATCTTCATACTCCTTACTGTAGATGGAAGATGCATACAACTATTTTATCAGCCAATAAAAGATTTGAATCTAATCCATTTTGAGAGTGAGAAGGTACCATCGCCTCAAGAAAGAATGTGGTATGAGGCATATATAACAGAGCCAAAATATTTCTCTTTGAATGCTTTACATTTTACTATATAAACTTAATTGCTTAAAAATGTAACAGTTCAAAGTTGTGACCTTTTGCCACATGAATAAATTTCTCCTATTTTATTTACAACTGATAGAATTAGGGTTACAGTGATCCAAATTTGGTTAAGATGGTCCTGGCTATAATATACTCGATCATCTTACAATACTATCCCAACATGAAATATCCTTAAGTTGGACTGCAGTTTTTTGCAAGCAAAAGTACACATAAGAAAAGAGAGTGTATTATTTCCCAAAAAAAAAAAAAAAAGAAAGAGAGTGTGTCTCACAATGTATTAGAACATTAAAAGGTGGCAATCTTTTTCCTCAGCAACTCTAAATAACAATCATGATTATGATTCAAAACAGAGATTCGTAGTCTGGCATAAAGATAACACACTCATGTTTTTATTTGAGTTACTTTCATTTCATTTGATTCTCTTCCCTAAGTTGTATCTCAATATATGCATTACAAATGCAGATGCAGATTCAAGGTGGGCTAAGAAACAGCAACTACAAACAAAAAACAATTGCAAGGAAAAGACGAAACCAGTATAGCAAGGATTCAGAGAGTTCACAGACAAGCATGGCTGACCGCAAGCAAATTTAATCAAACAGATTTCCAAATTGCAAAAATTGAACTTCTAGTACGACACCCTTATACCACTGAAGAAGTAATTTGAACATGAAAATGTAAGTATTATGATAATAAAGAAGTGAAATAATAGCAGGCGCAAAAAGAAATCCATTGAATGCAAACTCACCTGACTTCAACAGGAAACTTGTCCAAAAGAATCGGCGAGCAACTTGGATAATTGCTTGGAATCAGCAATCGTAGAGGTTGAATAGGAGACTACACTCCAAGGAAACACATTCATAAATATTTGCAAAAAAAAATGTTATGACGCTCTGAAGCATTTGAAATCTCACCATTTGTGCAGAAGCATACTGTGACTTCAGATTCGGGCTAAGAGCCACAGCACTGAAAGAGCACTTAACAATAGTTCCTTCTCCACCCTCAGTAGCAGCAGCAACTGCCGTCGGATCTACATCATCTTTACTTATATAGACGACAGTGTCTATAAGTCTTTGATTAATATCCCGCAACTCTTCTTCAAGTGCATGGTTAGCCTGTAAAAATAACAGATCAGCTTTGAGGTGATAACCAATAGGTTAGCTGCACGAAGTCAAAAAGTAAATTTGCACCAACATAACCAAAGAATTTGTGTATGGAGAAACATCGATTACGCACTAATACAAAGCAATCTCGCATCAATTTCAATTTAAGAACATAAATTGAGGCTCACATACAAGACTTTGTGAAAGCTACACCTTGACGGGGCTATGTTTATATTGTGTGTCAACAAGCTAACATTAAAATCTATACTCCCTCCGTCCCTTGGCATTAGTCCCATTTTCTATTTTCGTCTGTCCCGTGGAATTAGTCCATTTCCTAAAATGGAAAAAAATCTCCTCATACAATAAAATATTAATTTCACTATACTCACAAACATTGTTAACTGTGCCAAAAGCAAATGGGACTAATGCCAAGGGACGGAGGGAGTATAATATACTAAAGGAATTCCAGAAAATTCCCTCCAAATTTTTTGAAAAATGTGTCCATGCCAGTAAAATATAATAAATAAATTCATTAATGTTTTGCAATTATTTGTTTATTTATTGTGAGACAATCATATTACCAATTAACAAAGTTTTTATTTATTGTACTCATCTACTCATGTTCCAAATATTCAAAATAAATAAGAGTTTTTTGCGTGAAAATTCAAATTTTTTAATTTATACACTTCCATTAAAAATATGCATTTTGGATGAAATGAAAGCTTAGTGTACATAGGAGATAATATAGATGATTAAATAAATCGAAACTAAAATATTACAAATTATAATAATTATTATGTGTGAAAATATATCAAAGTCATGCAATTAATATATAACGAATTGAATATATCCACATATGTTATTTATGCAATTTAGAATATATTTGCTTATTCATGAGATGAATATAACTTATAAGTATATCCTTTGGTATTCTCTATACAATCTTTTTTTTTAATATTAAATATTTTTCTTAATATAGATAAAAAAGATATAAAACTAAGCTTATTTGGATAAAATATGAATTTAAAAATAATTATATTCTCTTATATTAAAATTTAAATATATGTAAAAAAAATAATTACGTGCAACGCATGGGTATAATCCTAGTGATTATAAAATTAATGACTAGGGGTATAATCAAATTTCGTAGTGGCTTGCTCAAGTTTGGTTTGGTAGAGTTTTTTTATCAAATGCTTTGAAGTTCACAAACTTAATCGAGTTTTTTCTAAATTTAGATTATATTTAACATATTCATTATTTTTTTTGAAATAAAAAATTATTTATTCCAAATATAATATCATATTCATACTCAAATTTGATTTCTCATATCATTACAAAGACTTATCATACTTGTTATCTTAAATAATGAAAATAATAATTTTATAAAATTAAAAATTTTAAATTTCATACTATAAAGCTCAAGTTTGATATGTTTAATAAATAAACTTCACTAAATGAGCTTTTATCGAGTTGAGACGCGAGTAGCTCACAAACAGTTTGGTTCATTTACAACTCTATTAGTAACTATAAATAATCTATTTTATTAACGTAGTATCTCTAAGTACGAGGTACTTCATAGGAACTCAAAAAAAAACTAAAAGGGAGATTACATGAAACATATCTCGGACCTATGGTGATAATTAGGACCTAGTTAAGTGATAAGACGCATCTGCAAAAACTAAATGGCCCGAGAGCTTTCAAAATAGGGCCTGACCTGACATTAAAAAACAAAAGGATAGCTAAATAACACAAAGACAAAGGTAATAAAGAAAGCATGCAAAAGTTTATCGGTTAACTTGTTTTAGGAGAAAGCAACTATATAAAGAACGTTTTTCTGAAAGTTAATAAAGCTTTACATCATGCTATGTGATACACATGTACCTGTCAAAGTTTTCATTAGTCAGTAGTTTTTATTTATTATTTATTTCAATACTTAATTATGTTTATCTACAACACTTTCAATTAGGTTAGGACTCCTGAAAAGAGTCAGTTTCCAAGGTTTATTATGTTAAGGAATATTGGGAGTTTTGGGTTATTTAAGAAGACATTTGTTAGAATGAGTTTATTTGAGTGAGTGAATTTCTAAGGTTTATTATGCCACAAAATATAGGATCATTTGGAATTATTGGGCAAATGTTTGTTTAAGGTATCCAAAGTCTGAGGTATCTCCCCAAAGATATTTATTTTATTTTATAATTCCTTTATTTACTTATCACTGGCAATCTTTCTTCTCTTATCATACTGTTTCTTCTTCTTTCTTTCCTCATTATTTATTTATTGTTTCGAGCTTTGAACTCAACCAAATTGGTCAGCCCTTGCTGGTTTCTTCATGCATACACGGTCTTTCGCAATGGATGCATGCATAGATAGGTTAGAGAAGAGTGTTCCACCAAGCAATAACTGCTTCTGCCATGCAAAAAGCAAAAGTCTGCAACACAGGCACGAGTTGCAGACACCTATTGGCCGCACATAAATACAATACTTTCCGTTTCTACGACCACGATGAATGCCATCAACACAGCAGCAGCAGCGGTTAAAGTTCTTGTTTTCTTGCTCATCACGTAGAATTACCCACTGAGGGTCACAACCATTAGGGGCAAACATAAGTCAAGCCGGCTCGCGTGCTACTCAAGATTGGCTCAGAAAAAATTCAAAATCAACTTGATATAATTGATTCGGGCTCAAGCAGTCATCTAGTTTGAGCTCGAGAATCAGGATTCTCAACTCAATAGGCTCACAAGTTTTTTCGAAATTAATATAATTTAGATTTTCACCCTAACCTTATTACTTAATTACATATTGACCTATAATATATAAATTAATTTTTTTATTGATAAAACTAATAAAAAAACAAGTTTGATTGAGACGAGTTAAGCTTGATGAGTGATAACTCTTGAAAAGAGTAAAAGTTCGATCACATTATTAAGATTTGCTTATTTCTAAGAGAGTATATGTTGTATTTTTGTGTGTTATTTCTAAGGTTTTGTTTGTAACTCAGTGTTTGTGTTTGTTAAAATCCTATATTCTCCCTACAAAACCCGCTTGTAAGGACCGACTTGTAAAGAGAGGGAACTTTTACCATTATAAGGTAAGGCATCATACGCCCAGGTCTCGAGTCGATGTGGGATACTTTAACACACCCCCTCACATGCAGCTTCATAGGGATTCTATCATCATGATATTTCAACATCCTCTCACACGCAGCGTGGAGCTTCCATGGCGAACCCATTATCGAATAGGGCCATCTAGGATATCATGTTAAGATCCCATTTTCTCCCTATAAAATTGACTTGTAAGGATAGGGGACTTTCGCCATTATAAGGTAGTATATGCCCAAGTCTCCGGTCGATATGGATACTTTATCAGTGTTATATGTTATTAGAGAGTAAGAGAGATGAGAAATAACCCTTGTGTTTCAAGTGAAATTGAGATCAGGTCCTGGGATCGAAAATAAACTAAGGCTGGGAGTTATGCTTTGCTGAATAACATTTTGTTGGAGCAGAATTAGCAAAGAATGGTGCTCGAGGGCAAACCTTTTTGAAGGAAAGAGGGACCCATCTTTTGGAGAACATCAAATAAGGCTTAGATGATTTTGCTCCATGTCTTCACCTTACATTCATAATTCACAATACATCGACTAAGTTACAAATGGTAATGATAAAAGCTCGTCTTAGTGATTATGAACGAATAGGCGTTATATCATTTTGACAGGCAAAGTCAAGAGAACAGTTGGGATACAAAGCATACTCACATAAAGCTCAATTAGGGTGTCTAACATAACTTCATTAATAAAAGTAAAAACTTATGCGAAATCACATCACCAATTACATTAATAATGAAGATATTTGCTATTGAATAGATACTACCCCATTAGAGATGGAAGTGAACAACATACCTCAATTCTAGGTCTTTTCATGCTCGATGCTCCAGTGGATTCTCCATCAGATTCATTACCATTTAAATGCTTCAGGCTATCATTAACACTGCCAGTAGATGAAACAAGATTACATGGTGTTGCACTAGTATAACGTCTCATTTTCTTGGTCCCACTAGGTCCATCTTGCGTGAAGAAGTTTCTGGCCTGCAAACGACATTTAGTCATAGCAACCAAATCTTCACCTACTGCAGCCCGCGATCCATTACCTGGAGCAGATCCTGCAATTCTGTCTACCATACTGACAACTGAGCTAATGTCACTAACTGAGGCACTCAAAGCTTTGGGAGACAAGGACTTCACCTGTTAAAAGAAAATACAATTACAAACATGTATAAATAAGATGCAGTAGTGAGGTTTTATATCCTTCAAATATTCCCGAGGATTTAAATTTTTTTACTGCATAGAAGCACACAAGTTTCCACATACCACTTTGATTAACCGTTCAAGGGGCTGTTGCACCACATTAGAGTTTCCTGAAACAATGGTTGATGCAACACCATGAGTGCCATCAGGACTGGTAAATTCTGCTAGTAACGGCGAGGCTGATATCCCAGGAGTTCCAATAGCAAGGGACTGATTTGGCATTGAAACGGCAGTGGTTGGAAGATGCATGCTATTTCCAGCATTCGAAATTGATGATAAACCAGAATTCAGTTTTTCAGAATCGACAGGTATTGGAGATGGAGCCATGGAAGTTGAAGGAGATGGGACAATAAATGGTGAGTTTGCAGATTGCAGAGGAGTTCCAGCCTTGGTATGTGAAACCAGAATACCCTGCTGGTCAATTTGTGGAGAAGGATGATGACCAATCTGTGGAGATGTCGCCTGAAGAGAACTCTGAGACGATATGGGGAAAGGTGTTCCAGACTTCAGCTGCTGGTGGTGGAACGAGGGTCGTTGGCCGGAAGAATTATGCTGTTGCATAACTCCTGGTTTTCCATTCATCTGGTGTCTCATCTTCATATCATTAGTGTCATTTTGACTAAGTTGCATAATTTGATGTGCAGGCAACTGCCCTGATTGCTGCTGAGACGTTTGTTGTTGTTGTTGCTGCTGCTGCTGCTGCAGAAATTGCTGTCTTTGCATATATTGTTGCTGAATCTGTTGTTGCTGAATTTGCCGCTGCTGAAACTGATGCTTTAGTTGCTGGGTCGAGAAAATTTGTTGCTCCTGCTTTATCTGCTGTGGTTGAAGAATATTTGAATTTGATTGCAAGGAATTCACATTTGACTGCAGTGATGTTAGCCCATTTTGTGATGATATAGAGCCAGTCATCTGTTGAGAACCACCCACAGGATTTTGTTGTGGAGAGTTTATAGTTACTTGCATTTGATTAAGTTGATTGCCCTGTCCAGGATCTATATTTGAAGCAGGCTGCAGTCCATCATGGATTTTCTGACGAGAATTTGAAACACTAGTACCAGAGGATAAAGTATTATGCTGCATAATGGCCAAATTATTCTGCTGTGAAGCCATCATGGAACCCTGCATGTTTTGGCCATCATTTGAGTGTATTTGAGTCATTGAAGGCTGTTGCTGCTGAGACTGTTGCATGACATTTATCTGTCCCTGCTGCAATGAAGGAACAGACCTTCTAGGCCTATTAGAAGTTAGAATATTCACGATCTGCTTTTCAACAACAACAATCTTCCCCTTGTGATCTGGCTGAATGTCATTCTTATTAGTCCGCAGAAACATTATCAGGCGCTCCAGCATCAGCTTGAGAAATCTTAGTTTTTCAAGTTGCTCATTTTTAGGCTGTTGTGGAATAGCATCATGCTGCAATACAGTTAGTCACATATATTAGCAAAAAGAAAATCATATAATATATTTATTATTTATAAAAGAGGATGTGTGGGGATAGAGAGAGTGTGGTGGCGAAGGTAAAACTGAGTTTTTCGATCATATTATCTTGGAAACCACATGCACTGGTGTAAGAAATCAGAGTTACTAGACAGCCTTCCATTTCTCCATTCATTTAAGTCTTTTTGAAGATAAAAATTATAAACACCAAGAGTAAAGCTGTACGTAAAGAAAGGACTGTATATGTATAACCAATTACTTACCTGCTGCAACTTGGCAGCCATTCGCTGGCACATCTCATTCAGTTCAGGAAAATACAACTCGTGCATGGATTTAATCTGGAATAGAGTAACAACTTAGGATCGAAAATAAATAAAAAAAACATACTAAATCACGCAGATCCACAAGGGATAGTGAAGCATAAGAGTTAAAACAAGGAAATATCTGGAGAAAAATAGCTAATATGCTATTACATACAATTGACCACCTAAAATATCTTTCAGATTTGGAGGTGTACAGAAGAATACCTTCTGATAAATCTCCTCTTGCCAGTCTCCACCACTTGCACTCCCTGTCTGTAATGAGGAATCTAAAGATGCTACAGTTATTATGGGTTAGCTAGTTGGGCAGATAAGAGTAACATATCGTACAATAGAAGTAGCAACAGCACATGCACACATTTACGATGAGCAGTCTTATTGTCTAAAGAGAACTTAGCCTTGAGCTCAATGGCTAACTAGTTATAGCATAGATTTAATCCTCTTGAAGCATTACTGTTTTTCCCATTTCAAACCAATACATGAAAATGAATGCAACACACACACACACAGAGAAGAGAACAGGACAAGCTGCAAAATATTTGAGGGATATTCTGAGCAAACTTACTGGGCAATGAGATCAGATTATAATGACCCTCCACCAAGAACACACTCCTCAGAAATTAAACTGCTTTAATTAAAAATAACTAGCCACTCATTTTTTCTTAACCAAATTTAGGTATCAAATTATAGTTGTATCTCCATGTCAATATAGCTCTAATCACTAGCCAATGGAAGGGTACCATTCAATCAAAAAATATTATAACACTTGCAGCAGCAGCATCTTTTGATACATTCTCCAATTAAAAAGAAATAGGCTCTCAACACAAATTTCAACATATGAACAAACAAAGAATAGCCAAGATTATCATGATAAGCATTAAGCAAGACCCAAAAGTGACTGTTATGCACTTTTTCTGAAATGTATATACATGTTCTGAAGGTTAAGTTTCAAAAGCATTTATAGCCCGATGAAGAAATCTAAGAATCAAAAGTCTACTTAAAGCTCAAACGGAATTCGCAGCACACTGTGATCTAAGACAAATAACCAACACCATGGAAGGCTATGTATATATGGTACAGTTTCATAAACACTTTTTCATTAGGGTCTGTGCATCATAGCATTATGTGTCAAGAACCATATTATATCTTTATTAAGAGTAAAAACTTACTCAGTGGCACCTCTGGCATGACTCTTTGAGATTGCAACACCTGTTTCTGTTGATCAATAGTGGTTTGCTGTTGAAGCATAGGACCAGATGTTTGAATTCTTTGTTGCAACGTATTTGCCTGTTGCTGTTGCAGCTGCCCTGGCTGTGATTGGATTTGTGACATCAATTGCTGTTGTATCGGCTGTGACTGAGATGGTTGAGCTTGGCTAGGCATGATGCTTGCCATGTTCTGCTGCATTTGCTGCTGAACTGCAACCTTAGATTGCTGTAACATATGTACAGGTTGCTGATTTGTTTGCAAGCTGGAGTTTCCATGTTGAAGTCCAACCATTTGCTGCTGCTGGAAACCAGAAAGGTTTGTCTGACTGCCTGATTGCTGTTGATGCATACTTGGGAGGTTATTCTGCTGACCAGTTGGCTGCTGTTGATGCATGGTCGGAAGATTATTTTGCTGACTAATTGTCTGCTGCTGTTGCATGTCGGAGATGCTGTTCTGCTGAGCCATGATCCTTTGCTGATGCTGATGCTGATGCTGGGCATCAAGCATGTTATTCTTTTGGGAAATCAGCTGGTTCTGTTGTATATTTGCGGTATTTGGCTGCTGGGAACTAAGCTGCTGTTGCTGCTGCTGAGTAGGCAACATTGGGTGCTGAGGCATAGAACTTTGCTGCTGATGCATAACAGCAGGTTGCTGCGGTTGTTGCTGTTGCTGTTGCCTGAGGACTGATGGTTGTTGCTGTTGAAGCATAGATTGAGTTGGTTGCTGCATAGATATCTGTTGATTTTGAAGAGTAGACGAAGTTGGTGGTTGCCTCAAAGAAGATTGCATAGCAGTTGATTGAGAGGACTGAAGCTGATTCGGCTGCAACAAGTTCTGTTGTTGCTGCTGCTGCTGCTGTTGCAGCATCTGAGATTGCATAATGGATTGTGACACACCTCCCTGCCCAAACTTTTGCTGCATATATTGTTGTTGTATCTGCTGATTGTACTTATACTGCTGTGAATTCTGAGACTGCTGTTGTGAGTCCTGCTGTACAACCTGCTGCCTAGCTTGAATTTGTCTCTGAGAGTTCGCATACATATTAGCAGCCACACCTTGACCCATCGAATTCCCTAGTGCATTTGAAGTTACATTAGACATGTTTTGCATGTTAGGATTCTGGACAGGAACATTGGGTATGGTACCCTGAGACATGTTACTCTGAGTTAAACCAGCAGAATTTGGCACTCCAGTAGATGGAATGTTATTCTGGATATTTTGGGGTAAAAGTTGCCGTGCTTGAGATTGATTGGACCCCATTGTATGCTGGCCTTGATTTGGTAATTGGGACTGCATGCTTTGAGAAGCTGCGAAAGATACACACAAAGAGAAGTACAGAGCTATCAAGATAAGCATATTAAGAATTGACAAATGGCAATCCAATTAGAGGCATCAAGTAGTTCAAGATAGAGGATACCCAACTTGTCAAACTATATTAGCTGGACAGCAGATTTAGTAATTTATGATTGATGTAATTCCCCAATTAATAAGCCATTTACACCATGCTAAATAATACATCAACAATAGAATAAGTTCGCTATATTCCCTTAATAAGAATAAATTTGTCGTTTCTCCTTCAGCTATAGCATATATTCCTTCATCTTTCATCATGAGAGTGGATCATGCCCTCAAGAGGTGAATTATTTCAAATATAGTGCACGCATTCCATGCACTATTCATCTATTACTGATACCCACTTAGGAAGTTAAGGTATAAGGACAATAGACTGAAAATAGCCACTGGAGTCAAGAACAACCCATTAACGCTTCATAGTGTGATAGTTAGACATAAAATAGGGTTTAAACTGGATGGATGAAAACCATATGTCAAGTTTTTAAGACCATGTAACACAAACAAATATTCCTTTGTTGAAATTCTTTATTATTCCACGGCATATTTGAGAAAACTAAAAGACAAGTAATAGTAGGAGTAACAAGTTGAGGCACAGAGAACAAACCCAGCTAATTTGAGAAAAATAAATGCTTAACTAATATGCTTCATAAGCTGAATGAGATCTCAATTAAAAAGATACTGAACTACATCAAAAGGGCTACATATAGCAGTCATCAAGAATAAATCTAAGGGTAGTAAAATTAGCATTGTTGGGGAGAATATTTATTGTAAGTAATATATTTTCACAATATATCTAGTTTTGGGGGTCACCGGTATAGATAGTGTGGTTAAGAAGAATTTCACAAAAATTAATAGAAGTATTGAAATGATGGCTAGTTCACAGCACAAATTGGGAAAAAATGTAAAATATTGATAACAGCGATACAATCCAACGTAAAATGCACAAACAATAGGTACTCAAGTCAGAAGGCCCTAAGTCCATTCCAAAAGCAAGCCCAACTTAAGTCCAGATATGTTTCTGTACCTGGATCCTGGGGGTTTTGACTAGTACTTGTAGCATTAGACTGAAGAGAATTTGGCGGGGATTTTGTCTCCATCGTCAACATTTTCAGAGAAATCTTTCTTAGATAATCTGACTGTAAAACATATAAAACAGCAATAGAAAAGATTTCAGTTTGAGGAGGCCAAGCAGTCAAATACATAATTTGGATTCCAAACAGCTAACAAGGAAACCATGTCTCATATTGTCATCCATACCTGGCTAGTTGCAGCAGTATAAATCTTTTCCTCAAATCTGACAGCTATTTTCTTGAGTTCCTGCAGTCCCTCTTGTCCAGAGAAAGGAAGATGCCTCTTCAACGTCTCCATTCTATCAAATGAGGAGCATATTGTTAGTCCAAAATAGACAACATGACAAGGGGACAAAAGCCTTAAGTAGAAAAAAAAATGCAGTGGTCTTTTGGTGCATTGAAGTTATAAGAGATGAACTAAAGCAGACGAAGTATGTCAAATCCTCTACCTCTAAACCTGCTCCCCCCCATTTTCAAATTGCAAGAGAGTTTGCATAGCAGGAACGAATTACTAGAATTACTAGATCAACCAAACATTCACTTTCAGCTGCCTACTCATCATATTTAATCATCAATATTACCACAATATAGACAACGTTTTCCCATGAAATAGGATTTGAGAAAGATCAAGGAGACCCATTAAAGTATTACTCAATCTAATAACATCCAACTATGGAACTTAAAGCTGGATAAGAGCCATAAGGCCCTTCACTAGTGAAAGCTTCAAGACTAATTTGTATTTTTCAAGAGACGTGCCACATCACCTACCATTTGAAAACTCTCACAATCAATTTATTATCTGAAGCACTTAGAAGCAATGACTTAAATATCCACTTCCCCCAATATTTTCCTTTTGTGGGGTCACTGACCTCCAATATTTTTCTGATATTGATATATCAAACAGCATTTATATAATACTGAGACACATTTTGCAAATATCATTATTTTCGTCCTTGCCTACAGAAGCTTATATATTAGGAGCAGTCCCAGTTGAAATAAAATGGCATAAATGTTAAATTACGACCATTAACATAATAACATGCCCTTTATTCTTCAACAACTATTTAGAAAAACCTTATGTTTTGCCCAACATGGTGCAGGATAAACATTATGTTAGTTCAAATGTCGCTCACATTACAAATGCAATACATATTACCTATCATGCTACAATGTTTCACATTTTTCCGTCCTAATTAGTGTCAAAATGAAAAAATGAGGTAAATATTAGTTGCTTAAAGTTTTGTAGGCATGCAAGGCCAACACACAAATTGGACTCATTCACTAACAGTAGCTAAAAATGAAGACGGGAGATCTGTTCATGCACTTGCAATCTTCCTAGCACAAATCCATCATCGGAGAGTTTGTCGCTTAATGTGTCATTCCCATTTTGCGCACAGACAAAAACTCATCCCCCAATCCCAACCCATGCAACCTCTAGCTTTTCATTTTATTCAACCTAAAAGCACATGCAATAATCGATAACAAAGTAAAATTCAAAGCAGTTAAGGAATTTAAACGAGCCAAACGAAAGTGGCAAACTCAAAACACTGAGCCAACAGCTATAAGAACAAACAATTTCAAAGTAAGATGCGAGATATAGAAATTTACATCTTGTTGACAATCCTCTGCCTGGAGTCCTGCTGCAGCTGAGTCCTCCAATCGCCGCCGTCCATTCCCCCAGCGGTCACTGCTTCGCCGCCGATCACCTGACCGGACATCTGGACCTGCCCTTGGGCTGCCCGCCAATTATTGCTATCCATCTTCAATCGCCCAAATCAGCGGACTAATTCGAACACCGTTTTTCCTGTCCTCACTAATACCCCAAATACAACAAGAAGCGGCTCAAAGTAATGGTATTGAATTCAGTTCATCGCGAATTTTGACTGCAAATTTGACCTCAAAGGATTTAGCGAAGAGCGAGAGATCGGCGATGAAATTGGAAGAAACAAAGTTGTTTGGAATTTCGTCAAATACAATTTATGAAACACAAATCATAAATTTATGATAAGTAGAGAGTTGCCGTGGGGGTGGGGGTGGGGGTGGGGGTGGGGTGGGGTGAGGTAGGGTATCTCTCAAGCAAACGCGAGATGAAGATTGTTGAATGAAATTATAATTGCAATTCAACGTACATTTTATATTAATGCTTTTCATTTAAACCCTAAACTATAATTTTTTTAAAAAAAAGTTTTACTATTTAATGTATATTTTTATTTTGGGTCTAATAAGTAAAAAATTACTTATTTTATCATTACATAATAAATCATTTTTTATGATAAAAAAAATATTTGGTTAGTGTTGAGTTTTTAATTTAATGGTATAGGTTAATTTATAAGATTCTACATATTATTTAGGAATGTCTCTAATAAAATCATCTCATAAATATATTTTGTTTGATAAATCTTAAAAGTGAATACATTATTTAAATCAAACAACTGCATCATTAACATTAAATAGATATACCATTTAAATTGAGCAAACATATCATTATTAATAGTAAAATAAATAATTTCATAATTACATCATTTTCTAATATTGAAATTGTAATACAGATGCTCCCCCAAAAAAGAAATAAATTGTAAGAATTGAATAATAATACAAACAATTGATCAATTTTTTATTAATATATCCGTTCGTATAAACTCAATGATTCTTTTATTTTTAAAATGAATATAAAATGTAGTCAATCATAATAGAAATAGCCAAAAATAAAGCTATATATCTTTTGCAAGACTGTAATATCCCAAGTGTAATTAAGCTAATTATTTGCTTAATTAATTTAATGAAAAGAATTGTCTTTCTAATTTTGCAATAATTTATTTTATTGCTAGCAAGAATGCGTTTAAATTTGCAAATTGAGTTCGAGAAGTCGATTTTCTAATTCGAGCTAGGGAAATGCTAGTAATAATTTATGGAAGGATACGAATCAATCGATTTAATTCTCGGAGATTGTGGAAGGAGATGTTAATTTTTGAAGAAAAATATGAATATTGGAATTTAATTAGGAAAATGGGGAATGATCTCAAATTGGATATATTGGAAATTGATTATTGAATTTATTATGGGATTAGAAATAAATAAATAGAATTAGGCATGATATGGCTAGGTGTCCTTGTGCATGAAGTTAGCATGACACCTCAAGGTGATGGTGGAAATTTTGGAATTAATGAAAATTATTTAGAAATTGGAAATTATGGTATGAAATTGAAAAAAAAAATGGAAAAATAGGATTTTCACCCTCTCTCCCTCTCATCCCGTCAACACCCATCTCCCAGCCCCAAACCCTTGCTCACGCAGCCTCCTTTCCGGCCGACTGCGCTCACCTCCGGCCGATATACCACCACCATCTGAAAGCTCTTCCTTCAAGCTTTCTAAAGAGCTATAGTAGGCGCCGAGAAGTTGAGTATCGAGCGAGATATCGAGGAGAGAAGGAGGGTCACCGGACTATAGTGAGATCTTGAAATCCTTCCCAACCCTTCTCGCCGTCCATGTTCCCGGCCAGATTCCGGCCAACTCAGACCGCCTCTGGCTACGAGAACTTAACCATTGCGAATATCTTCCTTCAGGCTTTCCGAAGAGCTAAGGTACACCCCGTGAGGTCGCAGATTGGAAGAGAAATCGTAGAGAGAAGTGAGGTCGCCGGAAAGTGGTAAATTGTCATTTTCAGATTTTGAATCTCGTTTATGTGCGTATATCTCGAGCTATGGCTTTTACATTCGTGTTCCTTATCGTCTAGGGGGCATTTTTATACCCTGCAAGTCGAGCTTTATCGCCGGAAAAACCACGCCGCCGCCGCCGTGGGGAAGAGTTTTCCGGTGAACTCTTCTCTTCCCTTATTTCCTAGTGTATTTCTTTGGTTTGAAGCATGTTTCGTGATTTAGAAATGATAAGGAACATGCTAGAATAGATGGATGAGCTTGCATGTGAATATATTGAGAGAAATGTGGAGTTACAGGGTTAAAATCGCAAGAACGCGATGAGGAAGACGACGCGTCCGAACGGGGCGGAAGCATCCCGTTCGGGACACACTTCGGCGAGGCAAACAGGCAGCAGGACATCCATCCCGTTCGGGATGGGTGTGTCCCGTTCGGGACGGGCTGCGGCCCCTTTCTAAAAATGTGATTTTTGACCCGTTTCCATTCCGTTTCGAGTTATTTCAAATTCCTAAGTTTAATACATGATTTTAGGGACATATTAAGGGTAAAACAAGGGTGATTCATGAAGTTGGAAATTAGAATTTGATTTATTAAGTTTGATGAAAAATTGGAGTATGATTAAGCATGAGTATAATGAGGGTTTATGAATTTAGAGTTGGGATATGACTAATATTGTTTACCAAAGGTTGAAGCTTATTGATCGAAGTTTGAATCATGAGGATTGATGGTGAAGTATGTGTTAGTTGGAATTTGTGAAGTAGAATGTTGTCCTAGAATGTTCATCCTAATTAGTTGAATATTATTATGGTTGTAGGAGATTGAGATAAAGGAGAATTAAGCTCAACCACATTAACGAGAAGACATTTGTTGGAATAGCATACTCCAGGTGGGAATTATTTTCCGTATAAAACCAAATGCGTTTTGTTTTCAAAAGCATGTGAAAAATGTTTTATTTTAAAACGATTGCTATGCATAAAAAGTTTGTGTTGCATATATGTTCCTCTGGTTGATTCTCATCAACAGAGAGATTGATTGAAGGAAAAGGACCAAGACCAATCTGGTACTTAAGCTAATCTTGATAATCCGTGAAATAAAAGGTTAACAAACCTAACATCTAAGATCAACAAACCTTACGATGAATTATGATGAAATATGAACTAACTCGATCGTGTTTCAAAGTTGTGTGATACTGAGACCTTGTGCACAAATTGATGACAGTGGGTAGAGTGGTTCGTCCATTCCCATCTGTTCGTCGTAACTTGGAAATAGGCCAAATTTCCAGTTACACAACGATTAAACAAATATATTAACATTGTAGTTAGCTCGAGCGAACAAAATGTTTTGGATGACATGGTTACTTTCAATAAAACCCCATGATCATCTGTGTGTGTGCATAGCTTTCATATCTATAACTGTAGTTTTCGGGCATATTCCCACGGGGTACGAAAGTACTCAGCCCCTCGCGTTATTTCTAAAACGTGCAGGTTGAAAGCAAAGGATGAGGAGGTGCAGGGTGTAAAGACGGAGCCATTTGTACAGATTTTGAAAAGGTTCTGTGATATGCATCCTCATATGCATATCACACCACGCTTAACACACACGTTGCACAACTCTGATCAGTTGTTTTCCTTCCCATTGTAATTGCTTTTGAAATATTAACTTTTATTTCTATAGAAGTTATTTTAAGTTTATTTCCGTTGTTATTAAATTTGATTTGAGACTGAAAACCCATGACTGTAACTCACCTCTTGTTGGGAAGGCTAGAAGGGGGTGTTACAAGACTTAAAAGAGTATCACATGGCCGAATTTCCTACGAACGGAAGGAATGACGGTGGATCTAGAAATTTATAATTGGGGTACATAATGTAAAAATATATATAAATAATAGTAAAAACACATATTTAATAAAAGAAAAAAAATATTTTTGGGGTACACAAGTATGAGAGTAGATTCACCTCTGAATTGACATATACTGACCGCAGGGATGGATTCTGGAGCATTAATTTATTATTCGAAATTAGTATACAAATATAATAAGAGTTTTGCTAAGCATAGCCACTTCAAAAAAATAAAAATTTAAAACATGTTATACTATTACTATTTTATCCTTATAGCACCTAATTTAAAATTTTAATAGATACAAACTATAAATTAAACTTAAACGTATAACCCTATATTACTCCTTATTTCTTGTCGTTGTTTTAGCAAGAGGAAGAGTTCTACTTTGATGTACAACTCTTGAGTGTGTTTTGTTTCTCTCCCTTGAATCTGAATATTTGTTTGTAAATGAAAATAAATCCTAAAAAACTCACCATCTTCTTGCAGTCATTTTTTAATGCAATCCAAAATGCTCTCCTGATAGCAAGACCTTGGTGTCTGAATGAGATTGCCGCCCTCTTATAAATAGTTATGACAAAAAAAAACTAGTGGGCATCGTAGAAAATTGCACAGTGGACCGATGGCACCCTTTCCAGCCATCTGGTATCGATCCGATCGAGATGCATATGAAAGCCACCAACGTTGGTGCCAAACTAGGGCTACAATTATAAAGTTTAATTATAGGGATAAAATTGTAATAGTACATTTTAATTTAAATTTTTATTTCTTAAAGAGGTTGTATTTGGTTAAAATGTAGATTTATTGTATATTTGCAACAATTGGAGTTTCAACAAAAGAAATGTTCTAATACGCATTGTGGGCACATGTTAATGTGCCAACACCACAACATATTAAAAGTTATAGTAATAATTAAAATTGACTCCATCACTAATTTTATATTGTCACATAAGCATGCATGTGCCCACCATAGGTAGTGAAAGCTTAATGTTAACCATTAATAAAATAAGATAAAAATTTATATAAGACAGACTTAAGATTTTTTTAGATGATTAAAACCTATTCATATGTTTTAATTGAATTTTCAATTAATATTTTCTCAAAAATCAAAATCTCCATGTTTGAGTATAGTTGGTTTTGCAGTTTCTCTAATTCAAAATGTTCAAAGCTTCATATTAAAAAAAAAAAATTTAAAAAATAAAAACCAAGAAACACAAAGAGTCCCTACATGCTCTCACCCACACCATGAGGGCCGTTAAACAATGGCTAAACAATAAAATTACAGGCAGCAATCTCCGACTCGACACAAATTTAACACGAAAGAAATGGGCTGAGTTAACTCATTTAACATCAAGATCAATTTCAAGTCGAACCCACAAAACCCAATTAAAATTCGGATCAATTTCAGGTCAACCTGCGTAAACCCAATGACCCGCGAAATTAATTAATTTTAAATTTATTCTTATATTATTTTTTTATTTTGTTATTTAATTTACTTGATATAATTTAATTTCAACCTAAAGACATATTACCTCACGTACATATTATACTCTTTTAATTTATGAATACATTATATAAATATTCAAGTTTTAAAAATGTGGTTGATAAACAAATTCAAACATTTAACTTTTTGGTACTTAAATTTACTTGTGTAGTAATTATATTTGTTATTTAGAAATTATAAGACTATTCAATTATTCATACTATGAATTGTATTTGTATTTGTGACTCTGTTTAATCAAGTCATTTTGTGTTAAACAAATCATGTTGATGAAAGTTAATTTTCAACACAATTAAACAGGTCATTTCGGATTAGTTTCAGGTCGACTTGAAAATAAACATATCGGGTTCGAGTTGGTGAGTAATGTGTTATTATCGAATTGCAACCCGAACCTGACACAATTACCGTCCCTAAATAAAGTCCATGAAATATCGGACAATTCATAAACTCAACAGATTTAGTAATGATTCAATATAAGCATCAACACAACCCATGGAGAAGTCACTATCTTCCTAGCGTCAATTAAATTCTTCCAATTGCAGACTCAGGAAGCAAACAAACAAATCAGAAACAACAATTTCAACAAAGAGAACCAACAAAATATGAGAATTATGTATATCATTGAGCAATCGGACAACCTCTAAGATTAATAACAACTCTTCAAACAACAAGGACAAATCAACGAAAGAAAAAACAAGAATTGAACATAATAAGAAAATTAAAAGAACGAGGAAGCTGTGGCGTGGGAATAACAATTGTTAGCCCTTAGATCAAAATAGTTTATATGCAGAGGAAGTATTAAAATGATCTTGCACCAGAAAATTGAAAGTCAGTTTTCAGTTTTCGAAAACTTAGTTTAGTCTCAAGATAGATTTTAAGTTTCAGTTTCAAGTATACACTTCAATACTTAGAAAGTATTGAAGGTTTTAAATTAGGAAAACTTAAAATGCAGAAACTTAAAGAAAACAAGTAAATGACCCAAGATATTTTATAGTAGCTCAGAGCCTTAAGTCCTACGTCCACTCTTCGAAAATTAATCCGGAAATTCACTAAGGAATAGGTTACAAGACTTCTCACGATCTATACTAGCCCGTCAGAGGCCAATGTCCTTCGGCTACTAGGTCACTCGCCCACAAACTTGATTGTCTGCTTCCTTCTTCAATCTGAAATGAGGACGCACCTCGCAGCCTTCAAACTAGATGTTGGATGTTTACTATTCTTCCCAAAACGGTTGTTGGTTGGCAATTGCTCGTGAGAATCAGTATTCCGGAGTTAAAAACTGACTGATGTGTTTATTACTTGGAAAATAATAAACACCAAATGGTAAGCTTAGGCTTAGAAAGCTTGAGCCTCGTGTTCTTAGACATACACACGGAATGAATAGCTTAAGTTAAAAGACTTAAGCCTCGTGTTCAGAGACACGGAAATTCAGAGTATGTTGAGAGCTTTTGATTATTGACTTGTACAGAGTTCCTGCTTAGATTTTTGCGAGATTCAGGTTTCGTTAAACTCTCCCCCTCTGAACGTGGTCAGGTATTTATAAGCAGACTTGGAGCTCGTTTGAATTTCTGTCTGTTAGAGACAAAGATTAAGTCTTCCAATCATAGCCGATTCTCCTGTTGTTTGCAGTATACTCTGCTCTGCTTTGTTGCTGCTTTTCAGTGTGCTTTCACCTGTTCCTTGTCAGAGTCAGTTTCAGTCCGAGGAACTTAGACTTAAGATTCCTCGTACTAAATTTTGATCAACACTTTAAGGAGTCCTTGATAAGACGTTGAGTTCCACTTCGGATTCTTTATGTCGCCTTGCTTTTCACGTGCTCTTCAAACTGTGAAACTGAAACTAAAACTGAAACCCTCCTGATTTCAAGTTTAAGTTTCTGGATTTCTTTGTGAATAGTTGATTTCCAGAAACTGACTTTCTGGCCTTCTTTGAACCTCTGTGAAGTAACTGAGAAACTGAAATCCTCTAGTTTTTAGTATCATGCCTTGATGTACCTTTGCAGGTGAAAAACTTAGTTTCCAAAACTGAGTTCTAGTTTCAAGAACTGAAACTTGACTTCAGCATCGAGCTCTTTTCTAGTTTCCAGTTTCCAGTTTGGAAACTAGACTTCTATCTCTGTGATCTTCTGCTCTTCTCGATGCTCAGCTTCCAGTTTCTAGTTTCTATTACAACTCAATAAATATTATACAATGATTACATTTAAAAACATACTAGAAACTTAAAAGCTAGTTTTGACACACCAAAATATTAAAATAAAGGGTAAACTGAACCTCAGTTTATAACAATTTCTCCCTTTTTGGTGTTGTCAAAACCTACTTATCTAAAAAGTCAGGAAAAAGGACACTTGACGAACTGAGTTTACAACGACACTCCTCAGAACTCAATTCCTTTATCGGACCTACTCTATTTGATCTTCCCCCTGAGTTGGAGAGATATTACTCGATAATAATAAAAAATAGAGTGAGTTAGATTGTTGATCACACCGGAACATGCGAATTCTGCCAGGTTAAAAACATAAGCAACAAGATTGAGAGAGAGACAATGAGAGTTTGTCTTCAATCCAGTTTTCAGTTTTTTATTGATTTTGAGAAATTACAAATACATCAAAAACTGAAAAATTGAAAGCAAAAGGTTTCAAAAAGTTTCAAAAACTTAAGATTCAAGAGCTTACGGAGGAGGTTTCTATGAAGATGAAGATGGCTTAGAATCAGAGAGTTTTTAGGCCAACTCCATTAGAGCTTTGAATTGAGCATCCCTTTTATGCTCTTCTGCTTCTTCACGTTCTCTCCTCTCGGCGTTCTCAGCTTCCCTCTTCTTTTTCTTCTCCTCTTCCTCATTCTCCTTCCTCTGCTTCTCTTCCTTCTTCCTTTCTTCCTTCTCTTTTTTCCTGTCATCTTTCCCCTTTTTGACAACATCAAAAAGAGTTGCCATTGTTTGCTTTATGGAAGAGACAACCTCAGCAATTTCAACATCCTTCTTCTCATTTTCTTCGAGTTTAGCCTTAACCTCTTGAGTCTCCTGTCTTATTGCCTCAAGCTGGGATTGGACGTAGTGATTCACTTAAGCAATAAGTGAGGATTGAGAAGAACTTGTTGTGGCTTGTCTAGCATTCTCAGGATATTCAATTATTGGGATCTCAGTACTGATGTTGACAGAATGAGTTACTGGAACTAAACCGCTCACAATTTTCCTGACTTCTTCCTCTTTATCAAACAACTCTTTCCTCAGCCTCTCAGCTTCTTCCTCAGCTTTTTTCTTCTCTTCAGCCTCGGCCAGATGGAGCTCGAACTTCTCCACAAATTGGTGGATTTTGATCTCCTTGACCACCTCTCCAAGTTGTTCAGTTGTTAGGCCTTGTATATGTTGGATAAGCTCGACTGCTCTCTCTATAGTGGATAGCACAGTCAGTTCCTGAGAAAGAGAGATCGCCTGCTCCATGATCGCTAAAATTATTAACGATTTAGTAAAAGCTATTAATACAATGGCAAATAACAATTATCGATCCAACGAGGAATGAAATATCGAATAACCCTAAGTATTGAACTATAGCTTTTCAGAACATTGTTTGAGGAAATCGAATTTTGAAAGTCTTTTTAAAATAATTTTAAAAACTAAATCAGAACCAAGTTTCAAACAACTTAAATAAAATCAGACAGAAGAATTTAAAAGGTTTTAAATCAGATGCAAAGATTCAGATTCTAGGGATTTTATTACTATCCTTCATGACATGCAATAGACAAATTCATAAAACACCAATTTAATTCCTTGCAAGATGGAAATCAGAAAAATATTGTAAACTTCATAGTTTGACAATTTACAAAGTAAATTATCGAATTCCCTTTACCCTGGTCTCAAGAATAATTTAATAACTCCAACGATTAGCTGATTAATTCATATGATCTAATTCCCTCTTTTTAAGATAAGAATAAAATTATGAAATTCTTTTCCTGTTAATCAATTATCACTTTTTGAGTCTCAAATTAATTAACTAATAACTTAAATAAGTGGCCAACAAATTCAGGTTTCAATTAAAGCACATAATTTCATAAATCGAACAAGGAAAGTTATTAAATCAAATTAATCTATAAACATGCAGTCAAGATAAATTTTAGAACCCTAGAATCTGATAAATAAATTAGTTCATGCTATTCATAATTAAAGACACTATGAAAAGATGAAACCTAAAATAAACTTGCATTGATTCAAAACAAAGTCTCGAGATTGATCCAGTTCTAACAATTGTCTTCAATCTCGAAAATACAAAATAAAATCTAAAATCTGCAATTAATTATAAGTCTGAAAATTAGGAGTCCAACCCTAAAACTCGAAATTACATGTGTTTATATAGGTGTAGTAATGATCCCCACAAGGTATGAGATTAAACAAGAAAGAAATTGCCAAAATATCAAAATTTCCCGATCTAGCACACCTGCGTCGACTGACACAGAGACACTTCGGTCGACGCACATCTTCCTTTGACCTCTACTTTGTCGACACGCCACGTCAGCGTCGACCATCCACGTCGACCCCTGGCTTCGCTCGAAATTCCTCCTCCATTGACATCCGTATCGACCGACACAAGAGCTATGTCGGTTGAAATAGAGCTTCACCCTTCACAATCCATTTTCTTCCCTTGTGCGAGTTTTACCTCTTTTCCTGCGGAAATTCACCACCAAACACATATACAACACAAAAACACTACGATGCATAAATAAACATGAAAATCACACAACTTGAACAGTAAAAGAGCTAAAAACTAATTAATAAGTTAGCAAAATAACAAACTTATCAACTACCCTGTTGGGAATTATCCCTAAATTCTTCCTTAGGACTTATTTGTAAAAG
>JAPKLW010000328.1:417323-430442 GCA_026898455.1 Plectranthus barbatus
TTTAATATTGGTATCTTGTTTAATCAAGCTCGAATCCGTGTTTTGGTGATTCAGGAGTGTTCCTTATTGTGTGGAGACCATTCAGATAGCTTGAAACGTGAATTTGGCCGCCGGAATCCGCCGTCACCGCCGGTGAGAGAAGTTTTCCAGTGAGCTCCGTTCAACCTTCCATCTTCGTGTTTAAATCGAGTTTCATCGCTTAATTCGCATTCTAGAGAGTCTTAGGATCATAAATAGGTGATTGCATGTGGGTTTTGTCGGCCGGAATGGCCGAAATCTGGAGTTGCAGGTTTGCCGTGCGTATTGACGGAGAAGACAACCCGTATCAACTGAAATGGGCGGATATCGGTCGATACAGGCGTATCGACCAATATGGACGTATATCGGTCGATATAGGAGTTTCAGTCGAGATAGGGGTAAACTCGGTCGAGATGAAGAAAACTCCCCGAATTGGTTGATATCGGTCGAGTCAGGTGTATCGACCGATATGAAAGGCATATCGGCCGACACAACCCCATCGACCGAAATGAAAAGAGAATGGTCGACACAATCGTATCAACCGATATGGATGTGTATCAGTCAATACAAGCACTTCGACCGAGATAGTTTCTGTTTCGGTCGAAACAGAGAGTCAACTTTTCAATCTCGTACTTTCGTTCTGTTTCCAAATTCTTCCCGAACCTTGTTCGATTCCTGAGATTATGATATTATCCTATAAATATGACAAGTTATGTGAGTTGTCCTGTCTTAGATTGTTCGTACTAATCCGTATATCCCTGACCAATTGTAGGAGTTTAAAAGCAAGGACCAGTTGAGCTCAATCTAGCAAAGAAACATCTATACAAAGTCAAGAACGAGGTGGGAAACTATTTCAGTAAAAACCAAAATGCGTGTTTTCATTTTCAAAATGTGTTATAAATGTTTTACTTTAAAATGAGACTGCTATGCATGTTTTGTGCTATTATATCTGTCCTCTGTCGTTTCCCATCGATAAGAGAGAATAACTAATGAGTTTAGAACCAGGTTCTCATAACTGCGCTAGAACTCAATTAGTAGTATGGAGTAGCGACTCCATATGATTGGGAATTGGAAGATATAAGGTGGATATTTGTTTGTATTTGGATACGGAGATTATGAATGATGTCATTAAATGATCGGGTCTCAAAATGGATTGCAGAGACTAGTGCACTTAGATGACAGTAGGTTGAGTGTGTTTACATTCCTGACTGATCATCGTAACTTGGAAGTCGGCCAACTTCCAATTACAACACTGAAACATATATAATAACATATAAATAGCACGTGCGAGAAAATAAAATGTTTTGGATAGCGTGGATCTTTTCAACAAAACCCCATGTCTATCTGTGTGAGTTGCATAGCATGTTTCCTATATAACTGTATATTTTCGGGCATGTTTCTCATTGGGTACGTAAGTACTCAGACCCTCGCGTTATTTCTAAAACGTGCAGGTTAAGTAGCATGGATGGGAGTTGCGGGGTGTAAGCGGGTGAACTGAAGCAGTTTTTGGAAGAATAACAGATCCTGTGACATGTATCTCCATATACATGTCACCATCACGCTACACAAACTGCTGCACCACACTCTGAATTTTCCCTTCCCTTTTGAATATTTACAATCTTTAAACTCTGTTATTAAACTGACTCGAAGTACAATTTATTTTCGTTACTTATCTTTTTATTTAAATTAAATCTTCCACTTTAATTTCTTGAAATGTGAGATAAAACCTGAAACATCAATGTAACGTGGCCCCAAATTGGAAGGGTTAGTTGGGGGCGTTACAGAGGTGGTATCAAAGCGTGAGTTTTCAAGATTTAAAATGATTTTCAAAGTGTTTGAAAACTTCAAGTCTTAGAATGTTTTGGAAATTTGTGTAAAGTGATCGCTCATGCTTACACCCTACTCCATCCTGCGCTACTTGAGGTATGTTTAAAAAGTTTTAAGGATTGAAGTTTAAAAGTTTCCCTGCTTGCAATTTCATTGAGATGTGAATATTTTGTAAACATTACAAATGTTTTGAAAGTTATTTGGAATTGGAAAGAAAGCAAAGTTTAGGAGAAATAAGGAGTTGAAATGTTTTGATGTGAACGGATTTGAAATTTGAATTGATTGTGTGTTGAGCGAGAGTGCTAACACAGGATGGGGATGTTGTGATTTAAAAGTGTTGGTTTGAGAATTTGATGAATGGGGAAGTTTTGATGTGTATAAAATGAAAGTTTTGTGTTCATTTGGCACCAGTAAGGTGGTCTTTCTTGAAAAGAATGATTTGAATTTATTGATTGATTGAACATTTATGTAAATTGCAAGTATTTTAAACCTCGATGTATATGCTATAGACGTGCTAGAATAATGAGCTCTAGTATGGCATAATTTGATAAATAACTAGTATGAATCAGAACTGATGACTAACTATAGCCTTGAAAAGGCGATGACTTGTTTGGGGTTGGTTGTGGTGAGATGGTGTTGTAAGAGTGAAAAGGGTAGAATTGTAATGACTGAACTTAGAACTTGACTAGAGTGTGGAAATTGAAATTTTCCTTATTTGTTGTTTTGACTGAGTATAGGGATGAGTCTGACTTGTAGAAACTACAAGCTAACAAGTAATCGTACAGAATGTACATGGTGAACCTAATGGATGTATTGGACTCGAAGTGAGTCAGTGTGTTGTGTGAGGATCCGAGGGAACCTCAGTTGGGTGTGTGGTGTAGTTATTATATATGACCTCGTACTGACTGTTTATTATATGTTTTGGTGACAGATGGAATCACAAGATCGGTTAGTGAGACGTTTCAGGGAGCGACTTCCTTTCACTGAGGATAACCTCGCAACAACTTTAGTGGACTACTTAGAATTATGGAAGAGAGTACGCCACTTAGGAGTGACAGATAGAGAGGCTATGGAGCTAACAATGAACCTTATGCCGGAGAGATGGACGAACTGGGTATTATCATTGACCAGATGGCATTGTAACAGCGAGACAGGCACCGCGGGAAGTTATCGTCGTTTTATGGGAGACCTGATTCAGAAGGTGGTTGCTGAGGGGAGTCCTTCTCCAGCATCTTCTAGAGGCACGCAGGCATCTCAGACTAGGACCTCGTCACCTGAGTATACTCCATCTTCACCACCAGCACCGGCTGATGCTCAGATTGCACCTGTGCATGCGCCTACTTCGAGACAGAGAGTGCGACCAGTGCCTAGTACTCCGACAGTGGCATACATGCCATTTCCGCCCGGATATCCGCAGGGAGGGACTTATGATCCGTATGCACTTGGTAACATGTCCATGGCTTCAGTTCAGTCTCCTACACAGTATCAGGACCCGATGTTGCCATCAGGAGACCTTAGACCACCCGTTCCATCGTATCTGCAGTCACAGTGGGAGGTTGGAGGACCCAGTCAGGCCGTACCAGCACAGGATTCAGGTCGGGACAGTGCGGAGATGTGGCCTAGACCGACTCCTAGCGGACAGGAGGATATGTTTGGCGGATATGGGACCATTCACGGCTAAGGGACGAGACAGGCGCCGATCTGCTTGTCCAGTGATACCGAGGGCAGTAGAGGCCAGAGACCAGTGGTACCGAATGGGGGAGAGGAGCCAGCGCAGGCAGATGATGATGGGGAGCGCAGAAGGCGCAGGCTTCAGGTTCGAATCAGAAGAGGAAGTTTGAGGAGCCGCCAAGGCATTTTGTTCAAGGTTAAGGCAATCAGAAATGCCACGACCAGGGCAGACAAAAGAATTTCCAAGGGAGGCCAGACCATCAGAACTTTCAGAGGTTTAACCCTCATCAGGCTCAGAGGCGGGATCAGGCAGGACCGCAGAACTGCCAAAGGTGTGGCAGAAGGCATGCTGGATTTTGTCAAGGGAATGTGGTTAGATGCTACAATTGTGGAGGGTAAGGATACTAGGCTAACAATTGCCCTACACCGCCAGTTCAGGGAGGCAACCGCCAGAACGTTCAGAGACCTGCTAATCAACAGTTGAGGGCGATCAGAGGACATCGTCAGCCGTGGAGAGGCAATGCTGGAAACAGAGGAGGTGTTAGGCAAGCTAATCAGGCCCCACATAGAAACCAAGAAGGGAACCAGCAAGGCGGCGATGGTCAACTGAGGAGAGCCCGGGCTTATGCTTTGGATGGGAATCTGGACGAGGGCAATCTGGCAAGTATGGGGTGCATTAATGATAAGCCTGTTATGGTACTATTTGATACGGGAGCATCACATACATTCATTTCATCTGCATGTGTTGAGGCATTAGAACTTAAAGTATTGAAGAATAGTCATGACCTGAACGTAGCAATACCTTCAGGAGAAACAACAACTTCTACTTTAGTGTGCCAAGACTTGAGAATCAAGATGAACGAGAATGAAATTCAAGTAACCGAGCTGAATGTTTTGGATATTCACGATGTAGACATAATCCTAGGAATGGATTGGCTGTCGGAGAACAAAGCGACGATCTTGTGTCGCGAAAGGAGGGTGATCATTCCTCAGTTAGGGAATGAGGAAGCTTTCGTGCATGGTTTCAAGAAGAAGCAGAGAGTACCTGTAATCTCTGCAATTCAGGCAACGAAGTTGTTGCGAAAGGCAGGAAATCAAGCATATTTAGTATATGTGGAAGGAGAGGAGAAACCCGAGCTGACAGTACATGATGTTCCGGTAGTAAGGGAGTTCGAGGACGTGTTTCCGAATGAACTACCATGGATACCACCAGATAGGCAGGTGGAATTCACCATTGATCTGGAACCGGGTGCTGCACCAATTTCTAAAGCGCCGTACCGCATGGCCCCGAAAGAGTTACAAGAGTTAAAGGTCCAGCTACAAGAGCTATTGGACATGGTTATATCAGGCCAAGCGTATCACCATGGGGTGAACCGGTTTTGTTTGTAAAGAAGAATGATGAATCGATGCGGATGTGCATTGACTACAGGGAGCTGAACAAGCTGACACTGAAGAACAGATACCCGCTACCGAGGATCGATGATCTATTCGATCAGCTCATGGGAGCGAAAGTGTTTTCTAAGATTGATCTACGATCAGGGTACCATCAGTTAAAGATTCGGAAGGAGGACATTCCGAAGACAGCGTTCAGAACTAGATACGGTCACTACGAGTTGTAGTAATGCCATTTGGACTCACTAATGCTCCTGCAGTATTCATGGACTTAATGAACCGAGTATTTCATCTGTATCTTGACAACTTTGTACTGGTGTTTATAGATGACATCCTAATATACTCAAAGAGCGAAGCAGAGCATGAACAACATCTGAGAACAGTATTGCAGACTCTGAGAGACGAGAAGTTGTACGCCAAATTCAGTATGTGTGAATTCTGGTTAAGAGAAGTGACATTCTTGGGTCACATCATTTCGGCAGATGGAATCAAGGTAGATCCAGCCAAGATTCAAACAGTGATGGATTGGAAATCACCAACTACGCCGAACGAGATTCGTAGTTTTCTGGGTTTAGCAGGTTATTACTGGAGTTTCATTGAGGGCTTCTTGAAGATTGTGAAACTGATGACCCAGTTACTACAGAAGAATGTTAAGTTTAAGTGGACGGAAGAATGTGAAGAGAGCTTCCAGAAGTTGAAGCGATTGTTAACAACCGCGCCAGTTTTAGCAGTACCGGAGCCAGATAAGAACTTTGAAGTTTATACAGACGCTTCAAAGAATGGGCTAGGTTGTGTACTGATGCAAGAAGGAAAGGTGATAGCATATGCGTCAAGGCAGTTAAGACCGCATGAAGTGAATTATCCAACTCATGATTTGGAGTTAGCAGCCGTAATCCACGCGCTAAAGATTTGGAGACACTATCTCTATGGAGTAAAGTGTGCCATATTCACGGATCACAAGAGTTTGAAGTACTTCTTCGAACAAAAGAATCTGAATATGAGACAGATGAGATGGTTAGAGTTTGTGAATGATTACGACTTGACGATCAATTATCACCCGGGTAAGGCGAACTCAGTAGCAGATGCCTTGAGCAGGAAAGGAGAAGCTCATTTAGGCTGTATGCTTACAAGAGAGAGTAGTGTGATCAGAGAGTTTGAGAAGCTCAGTCTAGAAGTAATATCACCCTCAGAGAGGAAGAGGTGTGATTTGGCCGCACTGATATTAGTGCCAGATTTGAGAGAGAGAATTGTGGAGGCACAGAAGGGAGACGCAGAAATTGAGAAACTGCGTCAGAAGCTGAAAGTTAGACCAGTGGGAGAGTATCGGGAAGCAGAAGACAGTGCACTGTTATTCAGAGACCGAGTCTTAGTGCCGAACAATGAGGAGTTGAAGAATGAGATATTGAGTGAGGCACATGACACGCCGTATACCGCTCACCAGGAAGTACTAAGAAGTACCAAGATTTGAAAACCAAATACTGGTGGGACGGTATGAAGAAGGATGTAGCTTTATATGTGGAGAGATGTTTGATATGTCAACAAGTCAAGGTGTTACATCAACGGCCGTATGGAAAATTGCAGTCGTTAGACATTCCTGAATGGAAGTGGGAACATATCACTATGGACTTCGTAACGGGGTTACCGAGGTCACAGAAAGGAAATACGGTGATATGGGTTATAGTGGACCGTCTAACGAAGAGTGCTCACTTTTTACCTATGAAGGTAAACTATGGATCAGATAAGCTAGCACAGATCTATGTCCGAGAGATATTCAGACTGCATGGAGTGCCAAAGTCAATAACGTCTGACAGAGATGCAAAGCTTACATCTCGCTTTTGGAAGAGCTTACAACAGGAGTTGGGTACTCGCCTAAATTTTAGCACGGCATTTCACCCTCAATCAGATGGTCAGTCTGAGAGAACCATTCAAACTCTCGAAGACATGCTGCGGACCGTGGTGTTAGACCGACGAAGTAGTTGGGAACCAATCTTGCTTTTGATCGAGTTTGCCTATAATAATAGTTATCAGGCAACAATCGGAATGGCTCCGTATGAAACGTTATATGGGAGAAAATGTCGTTCACCTCTGTACTGGGATGAGGTTGGAGAACGAAAGATTATTGGACCGGACGCCATCAATGAGATGATTGAGATAGTCCGACATATTAGAGAGTGAATCAGAGAAGCGCAGAGCAGGCAGAAGTCTTATGCTGACTCTAGGAGGGCAGAGTTGTGTTTCGAAATTGGAGATAAGGTTTTCCTCAAAATTTCACCCTCCAAAGGAATAGTGCGCTTCGGGGTAAAAGGCAAGTTGAGACCGCGCTACGTGGGACCGTACGAAATACTAGAACGCATTGGTCCAGTGGCGTATAGATTGGCGTTACCCCCGAGTATGGGCAATATCCACAATGTGTTTCACGTGTCTCAGCTGAGGAAGTACGTTTATGATCTGAGGCATGTGGTACGCCAAGAGGAGGTAATTTTGAGCCCAGACCTACGGTATGAGGAACAGCCGGAGGCCATTTTAGACCGAAAGATGCAAGAGCTCCGGAATAAGTCCATTCCGCTCGTTAAAGTGCTTTGGAGCCATCATGGGCATGAAGAAGCAACTTGGGAGCTAGAAGACAAGATGAAGGAGAGATATCCCGAACTTTTTAAGACTATGTAAATTTCGGCACGAAATTTTTATAAGGGTGAGGGGATGTAATACCCCGTGTATTAATTTGACTTTGTACGAGTTATTCGGAATTAATAAATGAAAGAATTCCAATTGAGAAGTATTTGAAGTTATTAATTTTGTTTGGAGAAATTTTATTGAGTTTGGAAATTATATTTTGGAGAAATTATCAAGGATTAAAGGAAAATATCATAAATCTTGGAGGAATTATCTAGATTTATGAGAAAATTTGGAAGAAGAAATGAGATATCTTGAATTATGGAAATTTATGGAAATTATAATTGGACTCCAATATATAGAAGATACATATATAATTATATGTATAATGTGGGGAAAATAGAAGAATTATAGCAAATATATGTAGAAATTACTCCATTTCACCACCTTCATATTTTCTATCTAGAGAGAGAAAGTGAGTGAGAGCTCTTCACTCCAAACCCTTTTACAGCCACCTTTTTGATCAATTTCCGGCCAACCCCGGTCATCATGGGGCCAGCCACCACCGCCATTTGATAGCCTATACTCTGAGCTTCAATTCGTGCTACAGTGGGCGCCGTGAAGTGGAGTGTGGAGGAAGATATTCTAGAGAGAAGGTGGGGCTGTGACCATGTTTTAAAATTTGGGTTTAATATTAGTATCTTGTTTAATGAAGCTCGAATCCGAGTTTTGGTGATTCAGGAGTGTTCCTCATTGTGTGGAGACCATTCGGATAGCTTGAAACGTGAATTTGGCCGCCGGAATCCGCCGTCACCGCCGTGAGAGAAGTTTTCCGGTGAGCTCCGTTCAACCTTCCATCTTCGTGTTTAAATCGAGTTTTGTCGCTTAATTCGCATTCTAGAGAGTCTTAGGATCATAAATATGTGATTGCATGTGGGTTTTGTCGGCCAAAATGGCCGAAATCGAGAGTTGCAGGTTCGCCGTGCGTATTGACGGAGAAGACAACCCATATCGACCGAAATGGGCGGATATCGGTCGATACAGGCGTATCGACCGATATGGACATATATCGGTAGATATAGGAGTTTCGGTCGAGATTCTCCCCGAATTGGTTGATATCGGTCGAGTCAGGTGTATCGACCGATACGAAAGGTATATCGGCCGGCACAACCCCATCGACCGAATAAACAGAATACGGTCGACACAATCGTATCGACCGATATGGATGTGTATCAATCGATACAAGCACTTTGACCGAGATAGTTTCTATTTCGGTCGAAACAGAGAGTCGACTTTTCAATCTCGTACTTTCGTTCTGTTTCCGAATTCTTCCCAAACCTTGTTCAATTCCTGAGATAATGATATTATCCTATAAATATGACAAGTTATGTGAGTTGTCCTGTCTTAGATTGTTCGTACTAATCCGTATATCCCTGACCAATTGTAGGAGTTTGAAAGCAAGGACCAGTTGAGCTCAATCTAGCAAAGAAACATCTATACAAAGTCAAGAACGAGGTGGGAAACTATTTCAGTAAAAACCAAAATGCGTGTTTTCATTTTCAAAATGTGTTATAAATGTTTTACTTTAAAATGAGACTGCTATGCATGTTTTGTGCTATTATATCTGTCCTCTGTCGTTTCCCATCACAAGAGAGAATAACTAATGTGTTTAGAACCAGGTTCTCATAACCCCACGTCTATCTGTGTGAGTTGCATAACATGTTTCCTATATAACTGTATGTTTTCGGGCATGTTTCTCATTGGGTACGTAAGTACTCAGCCCCTCGCGTTATTTCTAAAACGTGCAGGTTAAGCAGCATGGATGGGAGTTGCGGGGTCTAAGCAGGTGAACTGAAACAATTTTTGGAAGAATAACAGATCCTGTGACATGTATCTCCATATACATGTCACCATCACGCTACACACACTGCTGCACCACACTCTGAATTTTCCCTTCCCTTTTGAATATTTACAATCTTTAAACTCTGTTATTAAACTGACTCGAAGTACAATTTGTTTTAGTTACTTATCTTTTTATTCAAATTAAATCTTCCGCTTTAATTTCTTTAAATGTGAGATAAAACCTGAAACATCAATGTAACGTGGCCCCAAATTGGAAGGGTCAGTTGGGGGCGTTACAGTTCGTGCACGAAACTTGGTTTCACTAAGTATGGCCGAGGCCTATACTGACCTTAGGAAGTCAGTATAGAGGTTACCATACTGACTTTGGGAAGTCAGTATAAGTATGCCCATACTGAGTCTTGGAATGTCAGTATGGAGTCTTTTATTCCAATAAGCACGACGAACACAAGGCGAATCAAAGTCAGACTTAAAGACGAGTAAATGCTTAGTAAAAGTCAGTACGAGGATTCCCATACTTGGATTCCTCGGACTGAAGCTTAGTCTGATAAGAGCAGGTAGGAAGTACAAGCAAATACAACCTTTTCAGAGCAGAGCAGAACAGAGAATGCCTATGAAGAATGGTTGTGATTGGATGGACCAATCCATGACTCGATTGGTGTGTTTAACGAACAGAATTCAAAGTATCGACCCTGGAGACTTAAATAGAGCAGCAGTTCAAACGAAGAAACAACCTGAAACACGTGAAAAGACAAGCCGACACTCTGCTATTTTCTCTACTCAAAGCTCTCTGATATTCTGTGATTCCATTCACGAGACTTGAGTTTCCAACTTAAGTTAATAATTCTGTGCTACGTGGTTCAAAGCACGAGGCTAAGCTTAAAGCTTAAGCTACTTCTTGGTGAATATATCTTTCTAAGGTATATTCACAACAGTCATTATCCTACTCTAGGATTTTGATTCTAACGGGCTTCTAGCCACCAAACTGAGTTCTGGGAAGAACGACTAGACATTCATCAACCAGGAAGAAGGATGCGGGGTGCGTCCTCACTTTAACCTGAAGACTAAGTCAGCAAGGAGTTCTTAGGCGAGTGACGACAGCAAACCGAAGGACGAAGTGCCGACAGACTGTTCTTGATTAAGTACGAAAGAGTGGACGTAGGACTTTGATTCCGAACCACTATAATATCCTGGGTCATTTATTTGCTTTTTTTAAGTTTCAGTAATCTTAAGTTTACATACTTACTTTGAAACCTTCAATACTTGGATAAGTATTGAAGAGTATAAACTTGAAACTTACTTAATAACCTTCTGAGCTTAAACTTACGTATTATACTCTCTGATTTCGGGACCAACACATGGTTACTCAAATTTAAAGGTTAAATTACTAAGATACCCTAATTACTTTATTTAATTAATGAATTATCGTAACCATTGAATCAACAAAATAAAGAATCCAGATTCTTTCCTATTTAACATGTGGGAAGTGTTTAACATATGATCACTATTATACACACACACACACACACACACACACATATATATATATATATATATCCCTATATTGGGATGCATTCATATGTTAACCACTTCCCAGATGTTACCTGTTACCTCACTTTTCGGTGCATTATCTAGACAAGCTAATTACATTGTCTAGGCAAATTAGGTACATTACGAAGATAATGTATTACATTATTATTGCATTACATTATCTATCACAGTTTGTACATTATCTTCGTAATGTACATAATTTGCCTAGATAATGTAATTAGCTTGTCTAGATAATGCACCGAAAAGTGAGGTAATATGTAACATCTGGAAAGTGGTTAACATGTGAATGCATCCCTATACATATTTATATATATATATATATATATATATATATAAAGTTATGATCAAATGCTAAAAATAAACTTTGTGTTAAATATGAATGAATAGTATCAATGGTTGACATAAAAGCATAAAAAATTGAAAAATTAAGCATAATTTTCGTTCGTGCTTAATTGCTTTATGAATCATGCTTAATCGATTAAGCATGCTTTATTAAGCAAAAAAAATATGAAATCTGGAAAAAAGTTTTAATCTCAACCGTTAATTTTTTGACATGAATGGTGTAGATTCATTCCTATTTAGCACAAACTAATTTTCAGTATGTGATCCACTCCCTATATATATATATATATATATATATATATATAGGGGAGTAATCATATGAGAACTCTCCTTACCATGTGAACATAAGAACCAATCTCGGCCATCTAAATTGTGATCCAACGCTCAAGACTAAATAAATCCCGTTTGCATTATAGTTTAGTAAAACATGCATTAAAGGGTAATTTTGTAATATTTTTTCTCTCTCCTCTAAAATCATCCTAAATCTTTAAATAATCATAACTCCTTCGATTTAGATTATTTTTTAATGTATCATATATCAAATTAAAGGTAATTTAATTATATTTCAAACGAAATCCCTATTGCATATGTACGATTTAAAAACCATCATAAAAAATTAAAGTTAATGATTATATGCATAATTCTCGTAACAGTACACGAATTCTTATATAATGAATGGAGTTGCACAATATAATGCATGAAGTTATATTATATAATGCAGAATATGATAGATAAAATGCAATATATTTTTTACTGCAAGATAAAAAAATAAATTAAAATTCATTATCTTTGCATATTGTAGATAATATTATAGTTGTTATAAAGTTGATCATACATTACTTGTTTTTAATTATGTATTTTTTTTGTTATATTATATAAATGTATATTACTATATTATATAATGCCTGTTTGTTAGGTATATAATGCATGTCGAGGTCAATATAATGCATGAAGTTATAGTATACACTACAAGAAATTCTTAAATTTGCGACCGGTTTTGCGACGGAACGAAAATGGGTTGCTATTTAGCGACAGACTAACAACGGAATTTCGACGGAATGAGTTTTTAAATTTTGCGACGGATTTGCGACCAAATATTTAGTCGCTAAAATTTGCGATCCGTCACAAATTTTTTTCTTTTTTTAATATTTATATTTTTAAAACGTATAAAGATTGATAGTAGCATTTGGTTTAGTGGTAGCGCGCCCAACATGTGCGTAAGAGGTCTCGAGTTTGAATCCCTGCCGGCTCAGGATCACAAAAAATTGTTGGTTGGACCAGCCTGGTTCAAGATGTTTGAACCGGTCAAAGAACCGATTCATATAAAACTCAAATTTTATTTTTTAAAGGAAATAAATTCGCAACTGATTTGCAATGCAATTTTTGGTAGCAAAATTTAGCGACCGAACATTCAATCGCAAATCCATCGCAAAATTTAGCGACCGGATTCAACTTTCCGTCGCCAATTTTTTAGCAACCAACGTTTTTGCGATGATCAAAATCGGTCGCAAATCCATCGCAAAACAACAATTTGTTTGGTCGCAAATCGGAAATTTTTTTGTAGTGGTAGAATATGATAGATAAAATGCAACATGCATCATTATATTTGCACTTGTCATGTATTATATAGCAATAACATATGCATTAAAATGAAAGTAATATAATTTTTCTTTAAAATAAAGGTAATACCATATATAATATGCATAATTCTCATAACAGTACACGAATTTTTTATATAATGAATGCAGTTGTACACTATAATGCATGAAGTTATAGTATGTAATGCAGAATATGATAGATAAAATATAACATGTTTATTACAGTGAAATCATCATTACTCATTAT